>VZSZ01002460.1:52627-67312 GCA_013398815.1 Ibidorhyncha struthersii
ATGACTTGAGGTGGGGAGGAAATACATGTGTTTGGTGGTTGGTTGGTTTTGGGTGGGGTTTTTTTTGCCTTTTTTTAAAAAGAGACTTTTTGTAAGGGAACCATTAATTCTCATACAATGTACCAATGTGCTGCATATGGACTTATAGGTAATAAATTAGCTAGTAAGGCTGCCATCCTTCATTTCCAAAGGCATGTTTCTTAGCTAACTGTACACAATCCTTTACATATTCTGTAAGTGATATATAATAGAGCTATGCAATTTCAAGATAACAAAAGTCAAGAAATACTAATATCAGCCAAAACATGACACACTGCAAGAATTCCAATTCCTCCCCACAGAGAAACTTAACTTTTCAAAGATATTATAAATAATACATGTATGTTTTCACTGTTATCCACGTTTCAAATCAAAGAAGCTGCCTGAATAAGACCAGATCAACTAAAAATATTCCTTTAATAAGTATGTACCAGCAGAAACTTCCCTCTAAAATACTTAATTTTATTAGTGAAATGGTACCAAAGATAACAAGTATACAAACAATCTCTTTGCTCTATGCTACTTACACATCATAAATAAGACAGCTGTTGTTGCAAGACACAATCCTTCAGAGTCTTCCTGTAAGCATACAGATTTGTCATTCTTTTATCAGAATAAGCTGTTTACCAGCCAACAGCATGTGGCTTAAACATCACAAAAATGACTGTCTATACTTTACATGGTAAAGCATTTTCCATACTCTTAAATGTACACAGTGGCAAGAACATTAAATCCTATTGAAAATGAAGAGTGATTAAGTAGCTTCACAATCAAACTGGGTTTCATTACCTTAGGAATTGAGCAAATTTGTCATTCCCTGTAATACGTTTTTTTTTTTCTTTTTGGAAGAATTAACTATGCAAAGGAAAAGAAAAACAAATGGAAAGCAAATAGCTAATATCCTATTGACTTTTCTTTTTAACTGAAAGAAATAACTCTTCCCATGAGGTAAGGCAATTAATTCATTTGATTGTATTAAGTTGTATTAAAAAATAATCTACTCAATTTTAGGTATAAGTAAGTTTTAAAGGTATGACTCTTAAGAAATCTTATGTAACTAATTAGTTCAGAGAACACAAGCCATGTTTTACCTTGACAAAAATATTTGCTTGGTCATTCTCTTCTTACATGCTTTCTCCCCAAAGAATGAAAAAGAAATCTCTACAATATAATTACTGTGTAAATTAGAACTTTTTTCCAGAAATTATTTATCCCCTCTTCTTTGCATACAATTCCTTTTACATCACCCAACAGGTATCAGAGAAGATGACGGAGAGGTAATAATTAAGGCCATCTAAATGTAGTTTAAAAGTCTAAAGGCTGCCTTTGATGCAGGTGATCAGAAAATGCTTTGTATTCAGCTACAAGTTTTGTACAGTGGTGGTCCCCAAATTGCATCATTGCTTTCATCTATAAATCTCTTCTAAAAATAAAAAGTAAAAATGGAGCTTTAGTATTTTAACAAGTGAATCAAACAACTGTTCTGGCAAATCACTTGCATTCTTGTCTACAGTATGGTGGTGGCAAAATAGCAACAGAGCTCATGTAAGATTTAACTGAAAATGAGCAAAAGCACATACCTTTCTAGAAAATACCACATTTTAAGAAGGCACTAAAGCTTCTGCTTGTGCTCCCGTATTTTTTTAAACAAATAAGAAAGTTTTCATAATGGCACCTGTACTATTTGCAGCTGAACAGACACACTGCAGTACAGCTCAAAACACAGCTGTAAGTTCTGATAATATCATACAGATGTGCTCACTTCTGGAAGGACAAATGAAAACAAAAAAACAACCCCAAAACAACCCAGTAAGCTAACCTATTATCTATAATATGGCAATGATCCTCTTAGGAACAGAAAAGTAGCATGCATTGTTTGAGTACTTTAAAAGAAATATTAATTTTAGGGATATTAGTAAGAAAGTCTTTTAAATAAAACCCAAGAATCTCAAGCAGCGAGCAAATGAAAAACATACTAGTCAGGGTATTTTAACATAAGAACCGTTAAACTATGTTTATGTTTAAAAACCCTTTCCCTACAGTTGTCATTTACAACAAAAGGAAGTGTGTATATTTATGCACCATTTCTAAGCACATCAAACAGTACACATTGAAGTTTTTGTGGATTTTTTTTTAAAACCCACAAGGTAACACAATACAAAATTCATCAACAAGCAGTATTTTAAACAACCTTCAATGCATATCTTCAGCTTCTTTTGGGTAGTACAGGTTTACATCTTTCATTTTCTATTTATTTGTAACAGCTTGTGGCAAAACTTAACATAAATCATCTTACAAATAAGTACAGCCATCATGGAAATGCATGGATTTTCAGAGATGAATAGTTCTGATGGCATCTGCGTTTTCATGGTATAACTACTGGTCCGTGCTCTCTTGCTTTACAGCAAGAAGACAACAAAGCTATCACAAGAATTGGAAGAGCTACTAGTACTATCAACACGATCAGGTTGATTGCTTTGACATTTTCTTCCTCATTCTGGGAAATAAAAAGCTTTGGATTTCATTCCTTAGTTGAATCAGAGGTCCATTCTTTGCTTTAAACCTCTCCCATTTTAATCGAGAGGTCTTCTTCATTTGGTTGACAGTTCCCATTCTGTTGTAGTTTGACTTCATCTGTCCTTTGTGTATATCTGTTGTCTACTTCCTTGTCAGTTTCTGAACTCTGATCCTCTTTAGTGTGATCTTTGTCCTACCAAAGATAAAATTATTTTATAAAAAAAATTGCATTCTTCACATCATAGGATATGACTTCCAACCAACTCTCGGTATTTTTCTTGTCTCAATTTTTACGTACCTATCTTGTCTCACCTATTTTTAGAATAGAGGTGCCAGCTTTTTTTTTTTTTTTTAAACAACCCATCATCCAAGAACTCATTGCCATAAAGGGACCTGTCTTTATCATCAATATTCAGAAAAAAACAGAAGAAGCATCATGGAACCTATGAGTAACAGCTCCAGAAATTAAGATTTCACCGTATTTTCTAAATAAAATAGGATTAAATCTTTTTTGTTCATATTTTTTGTCAGGTTATCTGATGCATTTTAAGAGATTTCTTGGGTAAGATAATTACTTAAGCATGTGGACAGTCACCTAAGCCAGGTGTTTTATAACAGTTGAACACAACAACAGTTGAGTACAACAAACTACTCTTTAAAGGCACGTTGCTTTTCAAATTACAAGATTAAACAATTTGAAGATGTTTCTTTTCTTAATCACACCACCTTCTATTTTGCAGGGGAAAATCCCATACAACTCTTGCCCAACTCTTCAACTTTACTCCTGCAGAGTCCAATATGCAGATCAGGACTAAATCAACCAGGGAGAGGCTGAACTGCAGTGAAAGTTCATTAAAAGAGTTATCTTTTCAGCTTGATAGCAAAAGCTGTCCCTGAATACTGCTCCTGAGTTATAGTCTGCTTCCTGCCCACTCATACAGATAGGCAGCCAGCCAAGTCCTAGCCTATGGCACAGAACAGGAAAGAGAAACCAAAGCAAAAGCCTTTTCGTAACCTAGTCACACAAGCTCCTATGGGTCTGGTAAAGCTGAAACATGGAGACTTACCAAACTGGCCCACCAACACCAACTGTAGGTCTCCAACTGACAAAACTAAACCCAAATGGTAATAATTTGGTAAGGAAAACAAGAGAAAAGGAAGGGAAGAGGAAAAGAAAGAAGAAGGGAGGGAATTTCTATAACAGCTCCAGTAGCACCACTTCACTCAGCTGATCGCTTGGTCACACAGCTTACCTTCATAGTAGTGGTGCTTTTGTCAGATTTATCCTTTCCCTCTTTTTCTTTACTACTTTTTTTCTTGGAGGTGGAGCGTTCTCTTTCTCTTCTTTCATTATTTGTATCTTTTTCTCTTTTTTTTTCTTTCTTGTTTCTGCTTCAGAAAATTTTTACTGAAATCAGAATTTGATCCAACAGCAACAACTTTTAAACCGTTTAACTGCAAACTAAGCTCTTATCTGTAGGTTTTCCAAAAAAACCCTAAACATAACAAAACTCCCTTCATAAAAACAAGGGGATTTCTTGACTGAAGCGAGCTAAAGAATGCATGTGTTCAGTACACATGGTATTTGCAAAGAGAAAACCAAATTAATTTGTATCCAACGAAGGACTTGAATTGATTTGAAGCAAATTTGCATTGTTGACAGATTCAAAACTCTGTAGGTGAAAGCATACCAAGCTCAAATTCATGAAGATTTTTGTTTTGTTTCTTTTTTAAATTAAAACTGAATCGTGCTCTCCAACTTAAATAATCTGAAATTATTAAAGACAGTAAAACAACGAAAATATTACAAATTCTTCCTCTTTTACTGCTCATTAACTTTTATGTTTACATCAAACTGACCTTCTTGGAGAAGGAGTTCGTGAAGACTTTCTTTTTGTTGTTTTGGATGTTTTAGGAGACTTGGAGGGACTTCTACTCTTCCTTTTACGTCTTTCTCTACAGGACCAATAAATTCAAGATCAAAGAATAGAAATAATAAACTCAGGAACCAGATAAAAACACAAAGCTCTTAAAATGATCTGACACAACAACTAAGTATACCTGAATTTAACATTATATCACCAACAATATATGAACTGTACAATGAAAAAAATTCATATGTTTCAGTTTGGTGGGAAAAGGGAGGCTGGAAGTGGGAAAAAAAAAAGGTTGTGCTTCAGATTTTTGTTTATCCTCACATGCTTGTACTTACACCTGATAACAATGGAAGCACACTGAATTCAGTAATTCTTCATTAAGCGAGAGTTTCTTCAGTCAGGAAAATAATTGAATTGAATGAAGAGCCATATTAAGACAAAAAGCATAACTTGAGCAATACGAACTTTAAAACATAACATTACAAACTGAGGATCACTGCAATTTCAGTTCAGCCTGACTGAGCCAGCATTCTTATTGCTGTAGAAGCAAACAGTGCAAAATAAAGCTCAAGCTGTTGTCAAAATCAGAATAAATAAATTAATAGCTATTGTTTTCCTAGTGGTCCTTGCTCAGCAAACAGAATGTCACTATTCTGTTAACACACTGAAGAGCTCGTGGTATTTTACAACAACAGTTGTTTTACATAGATACATGGAATTTGCTGAAGTTGCTATTATGGAGTCTGATCTTGATTAGAACAAAACATTAAATAACTGGTTGCAAGCATACTGAGACACATGTTAAAATAAAGCCATAACTGAGCCAGTAAGGCTTCATTCAACATTAACATAGAACCTCTCTCTCTCAATGTAAGATGAGTTTTTCCTATCACCTCCTCACAGAAGAGGAAAAACGGACAGGAAAAACCACCAGTGAAAAACAGGGAAGTTTTAAACTAATTGAGAGGGCACTTCAAGATATGGCACAAAAGGTACACTTATGCATATCAGCTTTTGCAATTCACACCATTCGGGGTGAATATTTGTATCTTCAACATTTAGAAACGCCAAGAATTCAACAGTTATTAGATAAGTTACAAAAGGATATATTAAGGTATGTCTAGTATCACTACCTGGATTGTTACTCGGACAATATCATCTACCTTGACCTGAAGCTGCACAGGACAAAATTTCATAACTATTTTGTTCACCAAGCTCAAGTTTGATTCGATCTTTGGTAAACAAAAACCAAGTGGCCTCAAAAACACGGAGAAAACATCACAATCACTGATCAGCTGTTAAATAATTAACATGTATCTCACTTCGACCACTTCCACATTTATCATCACCATTTTTCAAGTGAGAATACTGGAAATTGATATATTATTCTGACAGGGCTCCCACTTGGGCTACACTGAGTACATCCCCACTTTATTTTCTTTCCAGCATACATATCTGTGACTAAGCAAGTGCCTTAGTAATTGTGTTCAAACTAGAAACTGTTTATTCATGAAATCTAATTTTCAGTTTCTGCTTTTCCTATTTCAAATTCAAGAACTACAACTGTGTCTGACAGTATTTGTTCCCATTTCTATTACATTTGTCTATACAATGATTTTTCTGTACCTCTTTAACACTCCTAAGCAACACTAACAAATCAAAATTTAAGGAAAAACAAGTCTGAATACTTTTACAGTGGTCCTGTGTCTCTTAGTCATACACAGAGCTAACATTCCATACCTATCTCCCCTGCTAGCCTGTAGAAGTCGTCGGAAAAGGAGCCAGACCCTCCTCTTCTGGTCTGTGTCTCTTCCTTCAGCTAGGAATCACAAATTGCTGTCTGCTTTCTAGTACTTCCATGCTGTCTGTCAGTAAAGCAAGGTCAGTTGCCATCTCTTAGAAGGTCCTATATTCCACCTTCACCTCTTCTCCAAAAAGACGACAATTTGTCCAGTATTTTACACTCATCACGTAAAGGATAAGCAGTTTCAACTCACTGCTGCACTGTAAATCCAGCCAACCAAAATGCCAGTTTGCTAGATAACATTCTCCAGAAAGGTCTGTAACCACTTCAACCTGGCAATGTCAATCACCAAAGTAAATAGAGACCCCTAAGTGCAAGCTAACTGGGACTCTGTAGCCCACAGAATCACAGAATAGTCAGGGTTGGAAGGGACCTCTGGAGATCATCTAGTCCAACCCCCCCGCCAGAGCAGGGTCACCTACAACAGGTTGCACAGGACAGCGTCCAGGCGGGTTTTGAATGTCTCCAGAGTGGGAGACTCCACAACCTCTCTGGGCAGCCTGTTCCAGTGCTCCACTACCCTCAAAGTAAAGAAGTTCCTCCTCATGTTAAGATGGAACTTCCTATGTTCAAGCTTGTGCCCATTACCCCTCATCCTATCAATGGGCACCACTGAAAAAAGACTGCTCCCATCCCCCTGGTATCCTCCCTTCAAGTATTTGAAAGCATTAGTAAGATCCCCAATCTATTCACAATTGCTTTTCAGAGAATAACAGAATTACTGAGGTTGAAGAGCCCTCTGGAGACCACCTAGCCTAACCTCTCCCTCCCTCACCTTAAAACTGGGTCAACTCAAGCAGGTTACTCAGGGCCACATCCAGTCGGATTTTTAATACCTCCACAGATGGAGACTCCACAGTCTCTCAGGGTAATTGGTTCCAGTTTGCCCAGAAAAAAGAACACAATTTAAACATCAGAAAAAAGCCTTTATTTCCCATATATTGATATATGCCTACTGCCTTTTAGCCTGTCACTGGCCCCACTGAAGAGTCTAGCTCTGTCTTCTTCACACTCTCCCACTAAGTATTCATACACATTGATAACATGCCCCCTCAGACTTCTCTCCAGGCTAAACAATTCCAACTCCCTCAGTCTCTCCTCGTATAATGGATGCTCCAATACCTTTACCAGTTTCATGGCCCTTCACTAGACTCACTTCTGTATGTATGCATGTCTCTTGTAATAGGGAGCCCAGAACTGGACAGCAGATTCCAGATGTGGCCTCACCAGTGCTGAGAAGAGTGGAAAGGATCACCTTCCTTGACCTGCTCACAACACTTTGCCTAATGCAGCTAAGCATACTGCTAGTCGTCTTCGCTGCAAGGATGCCCAGGTCCCTTTCTGCCAGCTAGCCTTCCAGCCAGTCAGCCCCCACACTGCACTGGTGCAACGGAGTTATTCCTGCCCAGGTGCGGGACTTGGCCTTTCTCTTTGTTCAACTCCATAAGATGCCCGTCAGCCCATTTTTCCTGTCTGTCGAGGTTTCTCTGAATGGCATCACACTCCTCTGGTGTATCAGGCTCTCCCCTCCAGTTCTGTATTGTCTGAAGACTTGCCAAGGGTGCATTCTGTCCCACTGCCTAGGCCACTGATGAAGATTTTCAAAAGTGTTGGCCCTAGTATTGATACTCTAAGGATAATGCCATAACTGAAGAAAGAATTGCAAATCCATATAAACAAGTGTATTTTTCTCATCCTCAATCTTAAGAACGTTTTCCTTGTTTAGTAATATCTGTGTAAGAAAATTAACTTCCTATCAAAGTAGGGTTTTGTACTGTGAGTCCACTAGAAGAGATGCACTGATTTTTGCAGTATTCTTTGCCCAAATACATGGCATTTGAGGGTTCCATGGCACTTTCTTAAATAGCGAGATTCTTAAAGGGCAGTATAATTGTGGTGAACTAGAGTATGAATTTTTGGTAACACTCAGCTAACTACACCTGCTATTTGACATTAGGAACTGTGTCTTTCATCAAGGTTCTTATATAAGCTACACGTTGACAAAATATTAAATCTTTTTTTCTGCACTTACCCAATTCAACACTCCTGAGGCCTACAGACAGAAAGTGTTATGTTTTCAAAGCTGTCAGAAGCTACCTCTACTCGGTGTAGGGTTTCAACCCATGAAATAACGTTAAAAATGCATTAAAATAGGAAGCTGCATAAGCTTAAGGAAGCCACAGTATTTTGCCCATAAACGTCCAAAACATGGACATTTCATATAATGCAAACAGAACGCTCAGAAACCATTACACCCTTTTCTGCCTTGTATGAACCATGAACTCCTGAACTTTGAGGACTGTGGCTATTTTGCTTTTATGCAAATGATTATAATATACAAAACTTCTCCCAATTCATCCAGAATTTCATTCTCTCAAGGTAACAGCTAAAATTTCATATCTAAATTTGACATGTGATACTACTGAACTCCCTAATTCCTGAGGTATAAAGAAAGGATTTTTCCCACCACAACTTCTGAACTTTAGTTAGCCACAATGCTTTTAGAATACGCCTCAATTAGTCCACTTACAGAGCTTATAATCAATCTCACAGCCTCCTTTTTCTGTACTGAATTTATTCAGACTTCCATGCAGCTTAGCCTCCTTCAGAAGCAAAACCAACAGCTACATTAACTTGAATATTTTCCTGTTTACTATCAGCATTATTAAGGAATGTTACTTTTTACTCGTACCTGGCCATCTAACCAGCTAAACAAAGTAATCTTATCTTCCAACTGAGACAGACTCACATTCTAAATGGCTAGCCAGTCAAGTGACATGCTTGCTTCCTGCTGTTCAGCCATCCAGCTGAGGAGTGGCAAGTACTATCACCCAACTGTTCATAAGACCTACAGAACAACACTGTACAGTATGTAAGTAACCAAGGAACTATGTAACAGTAACTCAAACTTTGTCCTGATAAAAGATGTGTGATATCACTTTATCAGAACTTTTGGACGGCCCCAAAGAAATGGCACAAGAATCATCTACTTACTGTCCTCAAGGACTATACTATAAGGTTATGTGAAAGGCAAGCACCAGCAGCCCAACAAGAAACTATGTTGTATCAGGCATCATACAGAGCTCTTTGTAATAGATTTTACTTTATAGGACAATCTACAAAACAGAAATAATACAGGTTTAATTAGCAAGGGACACAGTGATTTTGATACATAAAAACTAGGATGGTGCCTCACTGAACTGACAAGTTAGAAAAAGCGTGAAAAAATTCTAAACAAACCTGCTGGAGCTACGAGACCTTCTTGAAGAGCTATAGCTTCTTGGGGGTGTTCTGGATCTCTTCTCTTTCTTCTTTTTGTCATCTCTCTCTTTTTCTCTTTCTCGATCCTTCTCCTTATCCCCATCTCTATCTTTTTCTTTGTCTCTGTCCTTCTCTTTGTCCCCTCCTTTGTCCTTGTCTACCTCCTTGTCCTTAATCTTCTCTCTGTCCTTCTCTCCTTCCTTCTCAACATCTTCTTTTTCCTTGTTCTGGTCTATCTCTTCCCTGTCTTTTTCCTTCTCCTTATCTTTCTCCTTTTCCCTGTCCTTATCTTTGTCCTTATCCTTGTCCCTGTCCCTATCCCTGTCTTTGTCTCTGACTCTCTCTCGATCTTTGTTTCGCTCTTTCTCTCTCTCCCTGTCCTTCTCTCTGCTTTTCTCTTTATCTCGCTCTCTTTCCCTGTCTTTGTCTCTGTCTCGCTCCTTCTCCTTGTCTCGGTCTCTGTCTTTCTCCTTTTCTTTGGCCTTTTCTTTTTCCTTGACCTTTTCTTTGTCTCTTTTCTTGTCCCTGTGAAAAGCCAAACACAAATCCATTAATTCACCTTTTAACTTGCCAATTAAAATTACAACTAACTCCTTAGCAATGTCAATTGCTCAAGATAAAGTATGCATCTCTGTTGAAAAATAGTAATATTCAATACTTTAATTTTCCACCTGTGTTCACCATGAGGGAAAGGTTATATAGCTAGTAAAAACTTCGAAACCAAATTGGAGAGGGGGAGGCCAAATTCAAATCAAATTGCAATCTTCAGAGCTATGTTATTACGCTTTGAGAGATATGTCTCTTCACCTCACAGTCATGTTATTATACGTAAACTTTCTACATTTTGTCAGGAGTGAGACAAACTCTACAGTCTGTAAATCCACTCTTTACTAGAAGAATGTCCACACAAAATGGACTTGAGATTAACCACCCCCACATAAATAATGACAGCTTTATTCTACAGTGTTCTTTCACACAGATATCCTGGAACTGCTTGGAAGTCCAACAACAAATAATACACAGAAATTTAAAAAAAAAGGGATAAAATTTCACCAAATTCCCTCAAAAGGCAATTGTAAGGTCAAAACTCAATCAAGACAATTCAACCCTCTGTAATGTTATTAGGAATTTGAAAATTATTGAAAAATTATTAATACAGTAAAAACAGAAGCAAGGATAACAAACCACATCAGCTTCTTTGGGAGAGGTAGAAAGTTCATAAAAAGAACAGTGACATAAATTCCAACTGATGTTCTAGTCATCAAGCCAAACAAAAGCTTGTTAGATCACAGCTCTGGCTGCAAGATTACATTTTGGTATAGGATTATTTGGAAGTGTGAGACTCCATCTTTCCTTTCTAGCAGAGAGACACATGACTCCTAGACCCGCCTCTAGGACATATGAAAATGAGCAATTATTCAGCGAGAGGAACAGGAGAAAGCACATGTGTTTTACATGTCCAAGACAACCAGACTGACAGAAGTTGCTGTGTCTATTGGTATTGGTACCTATCCTAGAATTTTTAAAAATTCTCAGAGACTCCTTCACACAAGAAAAGTCCTAAGCACAGCCCCTACCCTTCTTCAATGGAAGAAGTGTTTGGCTGTATCATGCTCTCAACTGCTAATAAATAGTAGGGTGTTGTATGCTCTGTGACTTGACAACTTTGCTTTCCGTCAGGGTTTGGCAAATACTTCTTTAGAAGTCTCAGAGAAGGAATGTAAGATCATAAAGATGAAACAGCATGCAAACCCTGCAATAGCAAAGAGTCTCACAATGATCCAAGAAGTGCCTTCCAGTTAATTTATTACAGATATTTCATTGGACTTGCCCCTTCCAGCGAGCAGACATCTCAGGAAGCTTCAGAAAACAGCAATACAGAATCAAAAGGATTCATCAATAAAGCCCATTTAGCTATGTAGAGTACTCCCATTTCCACCAAGGTCCACAGATCTGAAGTTCTCTTTCCCATAAAACTTCTTCCCTCAAAAAACAATAGGCAACTGCACAACCTAAGTATGAAGCTCCCTTTAAATGAATCAGGGGAATTAGAGATGGAACAGAAGAAAATTACCAAGACTTCTATTCATGAAGCTACTTTCATAGACACTTTTGTTATGTGAGTATTCACTACTTCATCCCTCAGAAAATTATGTTGTTATCTTGCTGGAATTTCATAGTTCACTAATTAGATGATCACACTTAAATTAATACACTAAGTAAAACATAGAGGTATGAGGCCCCAAAATGCAAATAAGCCATATAACAGACACATGCACTTGTGCCCACAGCAGCATATGGCCAATATGAGGCATCCAAAGGTGAAAATAAAAGCTCATGCACAAAAACTTTATGCTAATGTTCTCAGAATGCAGGATCAAGTTCAGCCTGCATCCAACCTTCTCAACAGATATAGATAAAACAAGCATCATCCTCTTTTTTGCTGGTTGCACAGGCTACGCAGGACATTCCTAGCCTAGTGGTTAAAGTCTGGGAATTCAAGTTACCTGCTTTCAGTCAGCTTGCATGCTGGTACAAACATAGATTAGACTATTAAAGTTTAAACCCCCGTAGGCACCACATGAGCTACTATGAAGAAAATTAACTCTATCTCAGCCAAAACTAGTACACTCAGCATTAAAATTTACTTTCTATTCTTTTGTCCCACAGACAGTCTAGGGACAGGCCAGGGCATTTAGAGATTCCACCCTTTACCATCATCTAAAAAGTTAGTTAGATTTTTTCCAAAAACTCTGTACTGTGTGATATGAAGAACAGTATCATTTCTAAGGAATGGAACTTACCGAGAATGAGAGCGACTTCTTGATTTCCGTCTTTCCCTAGATCTAGACCGTTTTTTCAGAGGACTTCTGGATCTGCGTCTGTCCTTATGTCTTGAGAGTGATCTGTTGCCGGATCTACTTCTATATGAACAACGGCAGAAGAAAAATACTTCAATAGTGAAATTTCATAAACAATAGGTCAATCAACAAAGGAAAAAACCCATAAATCTTGCCTCACTACATAGAATTATACAGAGTTACACCTCAATAATATACTGCGTACCACCATTTTTGCAAATGTGGCCCCACCAGGTGCACATGGCCTCCTTTGAAACGATGTACCATTTAAGTAATACCCATGTTTCATAATAACCTCCATGAACATTCTGGAAAATATGAATTCATATCATACTAGGATAGCTGTTCCTATAAATTACAGCACATAAAATCTACTATAGACAATTTCTGGCAGCTTGTAAAAATAATTAGTTACATTTTGTGTCTTTTCCAGGCCCAGTCACTTATTGCAGAAGAAAGATGGCTTTAAGTGGTCTCTTTTTGCTTTGTTTTCCACCCACTATCTGTGGTTCAGCATTTAGTCAAGTTACCTTTTCAGTTGAAAGGATTTGTTAGCATAGATTTCAGTTATTAGAATTCTCAAGGAAATGAACGAGCATTTACTACATGATAAATAATGAATGCAAATAACATGCAGATACTCTGCTAAAAATCCAATTAAAATCTTCTGATAAACATATACAGTATAGTCGCAAATTTGAGGAAGAAAACAAGACTTAAAAATTACTATATTCTTTTTTCCCAAAATACTCCCTATTTTTGGAAGATCATACTCCCTAGGAAAGCAAAAATAAAAAGCTGAATTTGAACATTAGGTTTCAAATACCACATCATTGGATACTTTGCCTGAGAGGTTAAGGTACCATGAAGTTTAACTTACCAAAGACAGAAAGACCATGGATATTACTCAATAAATCCTGAAGAACAGGGAGATACAAAAAATACCAGCTCCACCTGTCTTCTGCAGCTCACGACACACAGTAATATACACCAAGAGGAGAGGCAACCATTTTTTACTTACAGCTTTACTCTGCTTATCAGTGCAGAAATACAGAATAACTACAGGGCAAATTAGGTCAGAATAAGACCTTGAATAAATTTTTTATCATAGAGATGAAAACAATCAGTGTCTTATAGAACAGTAAAACAGGGAAGTGGTAAGCATAGTTCGTTTTTAGGGATGAAGCTGCCACAACAGATCAGACTGGCCTTTTTCAGCATGTTCTCAAAACTGACAGTAGTAGTGGTAAATAATTTAAAAAAATAACCATCAACAGTTGTTTAAAGCACAGGTTTTCCTCAAGTAAAAAAAGCAAGTTTATCTTCTAAAAATCAGTTTGTTTTGTGTCAGTACAAAATAGTACTGAGATTACTACAGTGTTAAACAAAACAAAGATTGTTTTTCAGTTATGTCCTGAGTTAGAGAAACAGCAGAGAAGCAAGCAATAAGGAAGTGACCAAATGATTCTTCTTGCATTAGAAAGGTACCTAATATTTTGATTTCATTAGATAACACACTGCGGTGTCTCACTATTGAAAAACTGAAGCCTGTACATATTCCCTATTTGTTTAGTATTATAATTGATGATTAACCTCCTTCTGGCCAGCTTTTCTGTATTAGTTGCCTTGTTAAAAGATGATGTATGAAAATGGTGCAACAGAGCTGTTGCTGCAACACTCACCTTTTTAAAGTGTAAGTTATCAAATATTTTGATTTTTTTTTATACTTAACATAGCCAAGTATTTTTAGATTTTGTAAATACTCAGAAGATATTCCTGACATTGAAAGAATGTGAACCATTTCAGGAAGTGTTTCTCACACAGCAAGACTGTCTCATTCTTGGAATGGGTATACTTCAAGGGTGACCTAATAATTTTATTTCCTCCAATATTCCAAAGCCAGTTTCAGAACTGAACAAATTTTGCAAAGCAAACAAAATCTGAAGAATGAAAAACTGTCCTTAAAGTCTTTTCTTCTGCTTTTAAAAGGCATAGCTTTACATTTACAGTACAGTAAATAAAAATATTGCATTTGTTAACTCACTGTTTAGAAGTTCAGGTCATCAGGACTTTCTACTAGCAAAACCAGGCAGTCTATCTGCTCACAAAATAGTATTATGGTACACAGCACAAAGTGTACCATGAAATTACAGAAATGGTTATGCTACATGGCACAAAAAGTGCCTTCTACTGTGTTTTAACTGAAAGTAATACTGAAAACATTTAGAGGGAATGAGTATCTGTTCAGAGACAAAGTTCCTGGCTACTCTGATCTGCTTTGTGTCAGTAATCTTCTCTACAGGGATACTCGTGTAATAACTCAGTA
>VZSZ01002460.1:67360-86986 GCA_013398815.1 Ibidorhyncha struthersii
AAAAAAAAAGAACAGTATGATCTTAGTCCAAACTAAAAACCATACCTACCTGTGTTTTGAGTGTGATCTTTTCCTTCTAGATCGGGATTTTGAGCTAGACCTGGATTCTGAACGAGAATGGGAACGAGATCGACCGCCTTTTCTTTCACTGCTCTTTCCAGACTCTGAGAGGAAAAAACCACTTTGCAGTGTAAGCTCAGAACATTTAAAGATCCCAGTTAACAATCTGGCACAAGTGGAATGTACCACATATAGTGCAAGGGGCCTACTCTTTGCACATCTTCCTTCTTTGCAAATATCCTTCAGAAACATCCAAGAAAGTCATTGCATATACTCGTTGAGTGCAGCCATCCTGCAGCAGTACACATAAACCAGATAATTATAAACAGCTAGCTCTATTAGGAATGGGATTTACGTTGCTGCCACAATGCACAAGATCACAACATGTTCTCCTCTTGGTCTATTATTTAATATAATTACTTTATTTTTTTAAAAATAACCTGAGAAGAATAAATTGAGGTCATAAGTTTGAAAACAAGCATAAAATGTAAATAATTACTACTTTCTATACTTTTCAACCACTGCACAAATATTGACATTTTATTCCTCAGACAATGTTTTGCGGGAGGAAAGAATGGAGATGACAGGGTGAAGAGTTTGATCCAAAGGCCAGGAGGTCAACAGAAACCTTAACAGTGACCTCACCAGATTTTGGTTCAGAGTCTAGAACATTGTTATTCTGCTGCTTAACACTGAGGAAATGTTAGAGCTATTTTTCTTCCAACCCTAAAAACCAACAGAAAATAGTAATCCACACCCTCAAAAAAAAAAACCAAAAAAAACACAAAACTCCAAACCCTCAAGACTCCACACTATCTAACCTATGTAAGACAATGACTGGGCATGTTAGTAAGAAGAATGACAAAATCTCACTGATGAAAAGAAAGAGGAGGATCTCAGCTGCAAGTTTGAGAAGTTGAGAATTTTTTTATGCTGTAGTTTTGCAATCAGTTTAAGTCAGCACCAAAGTGTCTGTCTAACCTCTCAACACCTTCCTCCTTGACCTGGCAGTTCAGTGTTAACAGGGATCGGGGAATCAATCTGGATGAAAAGAAGTCCTTTAACATATGTTAAGTCTTATCCCAGATTCATTCTCTGATCCCATTTGCGATGAGGATGCACACAGTCTTGAGCCAGTGTGAAAAAAAAAAAAGCATACACAGGTACAAGATTAACCCACTGCAGATAAAGAAAGCATGATATTATTGCTTTCAGAACCATGCTAGCTCCCTCTGATCATGAAATTATGGCAGTAATGGGTGCTAGAGAACTAAACAAAATATAAAGCATTTTCTTTTAAAAGTTTGTAAGTACATTGGACTTACAAAGCTCCAACATTAAGTATTAATTTTGTATTAACTTTGTATCTTTGAAAGCATTCAGTGAGCATGTACGTGAAAATAAGACATGATGAAATAAAATCAGCTTCATTCTACTGCTTTGTTGCATGAACATGATTTTGATTTGCTGTCTTCCAACACATTCTTTACCTTTAAAGTACCCTTTTCCTGTGTTTGAAAATGCTCTTAAAAGTGTGTGCCAAGGTACACAGAGAATGTGTCTGTTAGGTAATGAGCATAATATACCTACCTGGCTCAATAGCAGCAGATATGAAAGACTGGGCTTCCCTTACTCTCTTCATCACTTCTTCCAGTTCCTTGGCAGCAGCTTGTGGTGTCATTTCAGGAGGCTTCACTATTGCATTATTGGAGTGATTTATTCTAAATTAAGGAATAAAATAAAACTTTTAACTCCCAACCACTTGAAAAGGCAAAATGAAAAGCAACTAAGAAAGAACAACACCTCAACTTCCATGTGTGACTAAAAACTTCAAAGTTCAGCAAAACTACAGATTTGTCCTAACACTCATCTGTTCTAAGTATCTGAAATGTCTTTTACTGCTTTCAAATTTTAGCACTTTTAAATAAATGTGGCACAATATTTCTGTGTTAAAATATCTTCTAGTACAAGTCTAAGAATCTGTTGCTCTATTTCAGATCATATCTCTATGTTAAGGCTCATTAATTACATACCCATCATACAGAAACCTTAATTCGTCCTATGGACTTTGCAGATTCTTTCACTATTCTAGCTTCCACTTCCTCAACATTAAGTATAAATATATTTTACTCAATGCCATCCATACTCTTCTCGGAAGATTAGGCCCAACATTAAAATTGGAGTTTATAAAAGTGTTCCAGGTTGCTAACAACAGGTCCTTATATTGCAAAAATATTCACAGCATTGTCCTGCACATCAGTCATAAATATGTAAGGATACAAAGAACGCTCTCATTTAATAGACATACAGATAATTAATTTCTTACTTCAGTGGCCTGTCTCCAAACATAACTCCATTAAAGGCAAGAGCTCGAGGTACAGAATTTTGGTCTGCAAATTCCACAAAAGCAAATCGTGTTGGTTGTGTCTCATCACCTGCCATTCGCACAAATTTGACTTCTCCAACTTGCTTAAAAAATTCAAGCAGCTGATCTGCTGTTGTAGTCTAGAAAGAGTCAAAGAGCTCAGCTGAAGTAAAATACACAATGAAAACCACCAACCCAATATTTCAGGTAATCTATGAGCCACAGATTTTGGAAAGATACCTCACCATTATTACACAGGCAACATGAATTTGGTAATGTTACACTTTAACAAGTTAAAGACAGGTACTTTTTCTTCCATTAATCTAAAGAACATATTACAATTTAAAATAGTGCAATCACAAGCCCTGAAGTCCTGCATCTAGGTTAAGAAAGCATTTGCACAGAATTTTGCACTTTTCAGGCAATTCATTTGAAAGAACTAATGAGGAATCTCCTTACACGCCAGTGTCCAAACTATTGACTGTGACTGTTGATCAACTGAAAAAAATCCAAACAATATTACAAGACTTACCTTTTACCTGTTTTCCTACTAGCTTCCAACTTGTTTTATTTTATTGCTATCAATAGCACTTCTACACTCTAGTAGCAACTTTGGCAATCAAAAAAACTCAAAATAAAATACTTACATTGCCATCTGTCAAAAGCAAATAATTTTTCAATTAATTCAAACAATTGCTGAAAAAACAAATTTCTGACGAACCTAACCTTCCTGTTATAGGAACTCAAAGGTATTTATGCTACTTTTGCAACTCCCACTAGGACGCATCATTCCGTCTCACTGTATTTAAGCACCTGTGCAGTGCCATGGGGGACAGCTACCATGATCTCACAATTGCTGAGGCACTGCTTAGCTAACAAAACCCAGCTGGACATTTGAACAACACCAAATAAGTATGTTTCTTGAATTCAGCCACAGTGTGATTTCTCTGGTATCCTTCCAGAATGAATTCCACAGTCTGGTCTGGTCGGCACAGGAGCATTCAAAATTTGAGATATCACTAGTAAATAATTTTTTTTTTTTAATTCCTATTGTCATCTACTAACAAAAACTCTAACATATAAGATTAGAATCCGTAACTTACAATTCTACACCTTCCATTAGTATTTCCATTACACAAAAAAAGCTACCTGGGAATTCAAGTTTCCAACATAGACTGTTCTCCTGATTTCATCAATTTTGGATGGATCCACATTCCCCATAATTGGTGGCTGTGGTATTTCTCCCAGTGCTGTAATGTTAGGGTCCAATGCTGCTGCTGGTATAGCCCCCAAAGTGCCAAGTGAAACACCAAGCTGGAAAACACAAAAACAGAACATGCTTTCCAACCACGGACTGGTAGGACATAATTTCACTTGTTAACACTTGCCTGCCTTGTGCATTTCTGTAGAAGTAAATCTAATAGTATAGGCAATACTTTAAACTTTAAGGTCCCAGCTGAACACTTTTTAAAATAAAAATCTACCCATAAGTAATCTATAGTTAAGATTTTCTGTGGGCTATCAGTTAACATCTTATCAAAGAGGTCTGGCCAGGAATGCAGTATATCAATCAGAAAACACACAGGCTTGCATTTCTAATGCTTACAGTCAAATTGAGTAAGATGCCTTAAGACACTGCTAATATTCT
This sequence comes from Ibidorhyncha struthersii, assembly GCA_013398815.1. NCBI lineage: Eukaryota > Metazoa > Chordata > Aves > Charadriiformes > Charadriidae > Ibidorhyncha > Ibidorhyncha struthersii. The sequence goes on from VZSZ01002460.1 coordinate 71,434, forward strand.
TTTTTTTTTTTTTCCCCCACAGCATGTATTAGCAGTACATGACGAACTGCTGAGACCTTACACAGCAAGGGAAGAAGGGCATTTGCAGTGCTCAGGGCCAATTTGCCCTGTAGTAGTTATCAGTCCATCAAATGGACAGATAAGTTACCTTTTAGACAAATACATCACATAAGGCAAGATTAATTACAGTTGAAATGTGAAGGATATTAAGTCTTAGTTCTTTCCCTACAAACACAGTCACTTCCTAGAGAATGAGAACAATACAGCTCATTTTTGGAACTGGGAATTGAAATCTCTCCTAGCGAATGTTACAAAAAAAAAAAGTCACTGAAAAATCACTACTAGATTGGTCTGAGTTCCTGATTTGAATTTTATTTTCTCCACCCAAAAAGCAACTGCCTTTCCAGGAAACAAACGTTCTAACAAGAAAAATTCTCAACAAGCCACCAGTAATTTTTTGCACCCTAATCCAGCATTTTAATATTCTGGAGAACTTGTCAGTGTAACTATTATGTTTTAACAAATTTTAAGGAGCTGGATAGCACTGCCACTGGACCAAATTAATGGGTCTAGGGAAAGACAACAATTACAACGGACAGTTTTTTAAAAATCAGTACTTACCCACTATTTTGAAAAATAATAATCTGAAAGAAAAACACAGGAAAGGTAGTGCATGGACATCTTGTGATCTAGTCTCAACAGGGCACCACAGCTGAACCCTCACTGATCTAGCATAGAACAGGGCAACATCCATGGATCAGATAGTTCTTTTTCTCTGAACACAGAAAAGGCTAATGAGTACAGAGGAAACCAGAAATCAAACAGCAACTGAATTTTACTTACTGTAGTCAAAGGGGTTGGTGTGGGTATAGGAAGTAATCCAGCACCAGGCATCAGGCTTGTCATAGTAGGAGCAGGCGCCAACAGAGAAAGGGCTTTGGCTTCATCTGGGATTTTACCTGAAGAGGCAAATGAAAGCATTACACAGAGTTGCAACACTACACAGATGTTACTCTTTCTATGATTTTACAATTACCCTTGCATTTAAAAATGTAATAAATAACAATGAATCTATCTACCAGATCCTTACAAAGAAACAAATAAGAACTTAAGTTTTTCCTTTTACCCTGCTCTACTAGGAAAAACAAAAGTGAGCAAAACTTCAAAGACTAGCAATCTCATTAACGGATTATTATTTTAAAAACTGAATAATGTATACAATTATTTAACACTTTGAGCTATGGGTCACCTGTACTGGAAACTTAATGTTCATGAACCAAACGATATCAAGCATGGACGCTTTCCCAGGGCGGTGTTTTCGCGGTGATCGAAAGTTGTTTTACACATGACAACCGTTCGTGTTGGCTGCATCACTAATAGCACACAGAACATCAGATACAGAAAAGAAGAACATTTTTTAAAGTTTAATCCCCAGAAATGGCAAATAACCAAATCAGTAAAAGAAAAAAAAAAGAAAAAACAAAGTATGCACTAACTGAAATTTGTGCTTTTTGTTTTAATCCTCTGGTGCTACCTACTTTCAATGTAAAAATAAATAAAAATAAAATAAAAACTACTGAACTACTGTGACTCCGCATAATACATCCTACAAGTGAAGCTGGAGGTGGAAGACGGGAGGACAGAAAAAAATTAGATTTGTATTGTCTCACATTCTAGGTCATCTCAGTTTATCTGAAACTTTGATAAATTGGCTTAAAATTTACTGAGATTGAACTAAATCATAACTGATCAGCTAAGTAAGCCAGATTTTCCCAAAACATGTATTTCCTACTGTTCCAATCAGATTATACTCCCCCATCATAAGAGTTCAAGTAATATCTGATCTGAATTAAACACAGGTTTTATTCAACGTTAGTCACAACCAGACTGCTAAATGAACCCAAAAAAATCTTCAAAAATCAAAAGAATTTAGTTAAACCATTATGATTACAATTAAATGTACATATTAAATTTGAAATGCAAAGGGATTTAAACCAGTACAAACATTAAATGCTAAACTGAAAAACAACAGAAAGAAGCTCTAATTATGTTACATATTGATGATCTATTCAAAGTTGCTGGCATAATTGTATACATGCTATCCAACTGAGCCCTTCAGTATTACCTCATGCACTTTATTAAAGTAAATGTTTTTATTTAAACACTGTTTTACAAGTCAAGGTATATACAAATATTATGTCAGTGGCTTTTACGGTTTTGGTTCAAACATTTTGACTATAAAACCCCTAACTTCAGAATTTTAGAATGAATATGTAAATATTCTTATCAAAAAGCAAAATATGAGGTAAGTTTCAAAACAGTGTGCAGTTTTAGCTATATGAGCTCCAATAGACCCCACATGAAACATACTACTTTAAAAAAATAAAAAGAAAAAAAGTGTTGCAAACCTGTTCTACAGATCTGCAGCAAGGATTGAGTTACAGTTGGACATGACCAAAGGACAAAACAAATCTAAATGAAACTTAATTTATATGTAGCATGGGTGGAATAGAAAAGATAAAATAACAGTACCCCTTTTTTTTTTTCCTCATGCTTCCTATTTACACTTATTTTATTTATGTTAAATTTTGAGGCACCTTGCTCCTTAACATGTAACAAACCACTTGATTTTGCTATCTAAAGGAGAAAAATAGGAAAATTATTAGCACTTAAGAATTAATGTGCAATAATGACTTCCAGGGCTTTTTAAAAAACATGCATGAATCTGAGTCATCATCACAATGTTCGGCACTATTTACAGACCTCGTTTCGAAGTCAGGCATGCAATGAGAGGTGTACCTGATTTGCCTGACTGCTCATGAGGGTCAGGTACTTTGCTGCACATCCTGCCAAACATGTAGCTAACTAACAGGCTTTCAAATATACAGTTCCAGCAGCTGTGCATGCATATTAGGCATATAATTATGTACCAGTTCTTCTGAAAATCGAAATACTTAAGTATTTTCACATGATGAATGAACCAGACCTTATCCTGAACAGCCAGCATCTTGCAGTTAACTGGATACTCATGCAGGTTTCTACAGGATCAACAGACATGGCTCAAGTAAATCCAATGGTAGAAATGGCTCCTAGAGTGGTGTGCCTGCATTCTAATTTAGATCCTTGGTCAGTAATGTACATAAGTATATGCCTAATTTAAGTCTGTGCTTACATACAGCCAATTCAATATACACTTAACCAGATAACTTCAGAGACACTTAGGCATTTAGCCCTTTTAAATAGGAATGGAGTTAGGCACATAACTAAACAGACAATGAGTCAAGTTCAGAACGGTATTTAAATACAAGCCTAAACTTTAAGTATATTGGTCATCTTACTGAAATAATTGGAATTATTCATTTGCTCAAATGTTGCTCAAGGAATCCACAGAACACTTTTGGTTAAGTGCACTGTTATAGCAGTTCAAAGAATGAATGACATGCATATCTAAATTGTAAAGTTAGCAGCATTATTTCCAGAATACTTTGGTCCTTCAACAATGTAATGTTTTACTTTAAATACAAAATCTAGCCTGTCAGTTCCATGCCACAAACAGATTCATTTATCAAGAATGAGAAAGGATGTATCTCTACAGACAGAACCCTGAAAATTTCCCCTGCATGTTCAAGATACTGTCTTTTCAAAAGGTCCTTCTCCAGTTCTTAAGACCAGGTCAAACTTTTTCTATAGAAAACAAACTGTTGTAGGGGGAAAAAAAGAAAACCTGAAATACCTTGCAAATTTACTTCCCTGTTCTCAAAAAACAAATTAATGTGAGGCTGAATACCCTCACAAGTTACAGGCTTTAAGATTTGGAGTTTTATCTTCATTAATTTATTTATAAAATGAATACGAGCCCACAAAGATACAATGAAACATGTGGGGTATGACACAACAAATTAGGACATTTTAGTTTAAAAATTACTGTTTTGTTTACGAAACTGGTGTTATTTAAAAGCTGAGAGGAAATGAGGTAAAGATATTTATTTTCTAATGAAGGAAACAGACAGTGAATATGCCACATCTGTACCACATCCTTAGAAAGATTTCTTAGAAGCTCTTAGGTTTAGTAAATTACAGATTCTATGTTCATTTATTTATTGACTCTTCACTTTGCAAAGGAATTTGGAAGCAGATGTAGATGAGCTTTGCATTGCCTAGAGCACCTTATGCTTCTTAGGGAATGTACAGTTGTCCTAAATATCAGTTATTGTTACTTTTTTGTATGTTCAAAGTGCTTAAGAGCCCTAGTCAGCCTAGTCCCTACCATTATCCATTTTCCTAAGTGCTGAACAGAAGTATCTGTGTTAAGCAAGTTCTAATTACAGTATTTTTATCCTCCTCCATGTGCTCAGAAGAAATTCATTTCCTACTCTTTGTACTGAAACTACATGGTTAATTCTCCCCCACAAAACTGCTTCTTCAATAAGTAAGTTTGCTTGTTTTAAAAATACTTACAGTTCACATCTACTCTAAACATAATTAAAGGAATCGTTATTTTCCTGCTATTTTAAATCAATGGAAAATGTACACTTACAAATAAAATAGTTTGTGTGATCCAATTCATGATTCTTATTGGATTTAGCAGCAGTAATTAAAGAGATTACACCTACTGGCAATGACCTCAACTGCCGCAGCTAAATCCAACAGAGATCACAAAGCAAAGCTCTTCCCAGCTGCAGTGCACAGCCTGGTGCATTACACAGTGAAAGCAATCAATCCCAGTGCAGCTGGCTGGGAAGAGCAATGCCTGAGGACTAGACACACCACCTGGTCCACCACCTCTGTTTCAGGGCTTCCATTTCACATGAAGTAAGAACATCATTTAGGGATGAAAACCCTTTCAATCACTCCAGCATGAACTGCCAAGGCTTCTGAGACTGTGAGGTGACCANNCCAAAACAAACCTTTTTTTTTAAAAAAAAAAAAAAAAAACAAACAACAACAAACTCTTCTTGAAATAACCACCACTGGAGCATGTCAAAGTACAGTATACACATACATACACACGCACACAGAACTGATTCAATCTTCCCACAAATAACAGTGTTAAAAGACAATGTGCCTCACATAACACACTCCAACCAAAACTTCAGGCTGCATTTGTACTTATGAGTGGTAAACAGTTTTTTCTCAACATTACAAAAACAAAACGATGAAATCTTACAGCCACTGACCTCACTGGAGCAAGGTTTCATCAGAACAAAACAAGTATTTCATGACATTCAATATTCATGAAAGTTCAACTTCAGAAATAATTATTTTAAACTCTTCATATTAGATGTAAATAGTAAGCCTTCTTTTAAACAGACCATGCAACCTAAAATAAAACTACTCTGCTGAGAAGAGGAAGAATAGCAGAGAAAGATCATGACTTTACTTTGTAAAGTTAATTTCTTCAGAGATAAGATTTAACTGTCATTTTCCAAGAAAAACTCATAAAGCTAAAGCATAACATATGAAAGAATGTATCTTAAAACTGATACATTTTTCACTATTCCAGTCTTCTGACACAATGTGTTCATCTGTTCAATTTAGATGCTTAAACATAGTCCAAATCAAATTTATCCGTAATTCACAGCATAGAAATTAATCATATTCTAAATTCCATGTATACCATCCACCATTCATAAGCAGCTTCAGGTCAACTTCAAAATGAAACACTGTGAACCCTTTACAAAACACCGTTTTACAGAACTGAAGTACCAGTTCACAAGTACAAGGGAAAGAGATTTAACAGAACAAAACAAAAAAAGGGACAAAATAAAATAAAAGAAACAAAGGAAAAAAAGCAAAATAAAATAAAAACAGAGACAGGGCGTCCATCTTCAGCAGGCCAGACTTCGATCTCATTTCCCCCATGAAGGTTTCACTTGGCGGCAGGTTTAGTGGCATGGCAAACAATGCCTAACTCAGGCAAGTGTAACAGGTCTGCCTTGGCCAGTCTAGTCATCTAATAATGCACAAATATCACACAGAGAAAACATACAAAACCAAATTAATAGTCAAAATCCATCTACCAGATAATGTGGACATAAAATTTAGAATGATTAGGGTGGCATCTTTGTTTATCTTTCAACCTTTGCGTTCTCAAAGTATAAAGTTTAAAGAAAGACCTACCGATACACACACAAAAAAGTCGTATTTTGACAGCTTAATAATATTACTTCACTTACAATTACAATTTTGTAAAATTGTTTATTAGATGTCACAAAATTAACATTGTTTTCACTGTGTAGTGATTCCCTCCTCATACTCCCTTGATTAACCACTGTTTAAATACACTCAAAATTTCAGATTTTATTCTGTTTTTTAAAACAAGTTCTCAGATTTCCGTATTACCTCTTCTCTATATTCAATTCGGCGCATGAAATCTTTTATTACTGGCACCGTTGGCCAAGGATATAATTTTACCTCCCAGCAGAATATAGCCATCACTATACTTTTAAAGCCCATGATATACTCCACTGACTCCATTAACAATGCATCATATGGTATGTAGTGAATCAGAAATCCTGTGCTGTGGTCTCCAAAGCCATATTTATTCCACACAAATTCCTCAGAAAGTTAAACCTATATAAATTCACATCTTTATAAATTAAAATCAGTGATTCTGTTAGAAAGTTACACGGAAACAGCATTCTGACATTTAAAAAAATTTGACCTCAAAACCCAATCACTTGTTCACCTAATTATGCATACATCTCTGTGGGTCCAGAATGAATTTGAAGAGTGAGAATTTTTCTGTAATAGGTTTTCTCAGAAATGCCTAGTAAGTCAGTTACAAATGGTGTTTGAAAAAGATTTGTCAGAACTTTGATTTTATTCTTCTATTCATTACCTATCATCAAAAGACAGAGGAAAGTAGCTTTACCTGCCTGTTGCCATATCACGTCAGGCAGTGATCTCCTCACAAGAAAAACACCAGGAAGTGTTGTTCATTCATTAGGCAGCATTCTTCCCTCTCTGGCAGTAACGAACCAGTGTTCACGTCTTTTCAATGAAATGTGAAAACTAAGATCCTGAATAATTTGTATTCAATTATTTAGGGGCTTTTTTCAGTAATAAGGATTCTGGTCCCATTAGCCTCTACAAAGCTTCAAGTGGATACAGCAACATCCTCTTTATGGTTTAAGAACAGATTCAAGAGATAAAACCAAAAAGCCCCCCAAACAAGGCATAAAAGCAACTAAAAACCTAGCCTTCACAAAGACAAATATGTGCCATATGCCCCTATTAAGAAGGCTACAAGAACAGGCAATATGTTCTATTGTAGGTCGATATAGCTTTTAGTGAAAGTACTCACAGAGTCTATGAAATTTTGGAGACTTGTCAGAGTTTGCTAGGACCATCCGAGACCATTATTACAGCAGCACTAACCTCGTACTACCTAGGATCATGATGTGGCTGGCAAACATGCCAAAAAATGATACTCTGGGACCACTGTTAACAAACTCCAAAAAATCAATGGTATTTTTTGAACCAAAACCTGACTCTTGCAGTTAGAAGAGTTATGTTAATATGAGGTATTTCTGGACTTGCTACAGTTTATGGTTCAATCATTCTAAATATTGCTGCTCATGGCAACACAGCTACCATGTTCAAAGTGAAGTTAGATTTTCCCCACCAGTTGGAATGCTTCCATTCTAAAGAAGCAAAAAGTCCAGAATCAAATGGGCAGGTGCTCAGTTCCACAATGATCCCAATGAAGTCAATGGGGCTCTGCCTAACTCCAGCAATATACATACTGTAGGGACAACTGTATTCTGATTTGGGATATTATACTAACAATAAGAACTACCTTGTATGCAACACATCTGTAAAAGTATGGCCTCAAAGCTAGTTAAAGGAACACTTGTAAATTTAGTATTCACCAAGCATTTTATTTTATTGAGAGTTTTAAAAATATTTTACACTGGAAGCATTCTGTACAGATCAGTGCATTTTTAAAGAGATATCTAAAACCAAAAAGGAGTACCAGTATACATAAGAAAGTCTTTTTATGGCACAAAAGTAGTATTTTCTACAGTAACAAGAAAGGAAAATCGATTTTTTTTTTTCATTAAACTAGCAGGTAAACATTTATATTCAAACAGTAATTATCACCATGAATGCTAAATATTTTAGATTAGATGAACCTGAAATGGTCAAATGCATATATCACATGTCTACAAGACAAAATTGGGATTCAGTCTAAAAAAACCCAGAAAAATAATCCGTATCCTAAAAAAACCCCAAACCACCACACCAAAGGTGATACACGAAGATCCAAACCGCAATGTTATTGGTGCCAGGAAATTGCCTAATCTTTTCAGTGCTCCATTGACTTCAGTGAGAACTCTGTGTGAGAATAAGCTTGCCAACACATACCATATTGAAGGGAATTATTTTACCTTCTTTTCCCTCAAAATATGTAATAGCTATGGAAAAGTGACTTATCCTAATTTAAATCCACTATCTTTTCTCCAATGCTGAATCTCAATTAAACCTATATAATTGTGTTTCTTCATCAAATTTTCAATTTTGTTTCAAGACTTTTCAATAAGCAATAAAATAACAGAGCACCACCTCCTTACATGGAAAGCTTAAAACAATTAGCAGACACGACAAAGACCAATATTACAGAATAATGTCTAAAATACCAACCTTCTGCACAGGGCACAACTATCAGAGCTCTGTCAATAAAAACGGTGTTAGTTAGATGCTGGGCCACACCAACACTCGATGCTTCACGAAACTTAATATAACATACTTTGGAGGAAAAAGCAAGAGGTGCGTTGCTGCAAGATAAAAGGAAAAAACCAATTAGTCACATTAAGTAATTGTATGTATGTATTTTTAACTATTACTCCTTAATAAAAAAATAGGTTTTAGGCTTCCTGGAAAAAGTTAGCCAAAAGACAAGACTATAGAAATTTACTAATCTGCCTATTTACTATGCCACTCAAAAAAAAAACATAGCATAGCACCTCCTCCTTTTTAATGGAAACTTACAGAAGCCAAAATCCCAACTTAACAAAGCTAATTTTCTTTTATAATCTTGCTAAACACCATTGACTAGAGCATTCCAAATTACTATTGTAAGTAGCATGTTTACTTGACACATTTGTCAAATAATTTATAGTTTATCTTTTTTCCTGTACATAATCCATGTTTAGGAAAGTCAAACAACAAGCCCAGTCATTTTTCAGTGGCTCTTTCAGATGTTAAGCTATAATAACCAATACTCTTTCATAGGTCTTCATGAAAGCGGTTTAGTTAATTCTTATTAAGATAAAAGCAGCTCTTGAGAGTTCCTCCAAATGAGAGATCTTAGTTCACTAATGTAACTGTCTTAGTTTGGCACAGCGTTAATACAGGATAACACTGGAGGAGGCAGGAGGAATTCACTCTTCAGCTAGAAGGAAGAAAATTTGCAATTTGCCTTTCCATTAGAAAGTATACCAACACAGATGTCAGAAAGCACAACATGTAAACACTAATCTTGTTCAGAACCAAAGAAGTTTGCTTTAAAAAAAAAAAAATAATGTATTCCCTAGTCAAGGTTTGTAACCTTCACACAAGCAGTTTATTTCTCCATATGAAGGAAGTACAGGTGAAATCTTCGAAGAGAGAATGCAATAGGAACTTGCTGGAACATTAGCAATTTCCATTTGAAAAGACTATCTGTCTTCTAACAAAGCAGTAACTCATGGAAAATATGCTACATAAACTGTTTCATCTTGACCCTCCTTCAGCTGAAGGAGAAACATTTGTCAACTTTCTGGAAGTACCAGAGGCAGTTCAAGTTTAGCCCAATCCATCTTGTAGTCCCTCAAATTCCAAGTAACTATTCCCAAAGTTTTTGTATGGAATGAACTGGACTTTAGTATTTAAATACAAGCTCAGAAGTTTTATACATGTTATTTCATCATATTAGTTGCACAAATGAACCAAAGACTTAGTCTGAGTCAAGCAGGCTGGTATGTTTCCAGTTACCAGAAAGGTAACACCTGGGTAACATATCTTGAGAGCCAGCAAACTTCAGAATGGCATTCAGAAACATTTATGATGTTGAATTCTGTAAAACAGGTACACTAAGGAGGCAAATATAAGCAGGGAGTGGGAGAAACAAATATGAAAGTCAAGTTTACAGAATTTAGAAAAACACTTCAAGATGACTACATTTCTTCTGCCCATTTATTTTGTTCGTAGTGGCCAATGTTTTCACAGTTTCAAGTTCCCACATTCAGGAAGAAAATAATTGTATAGATGGCTTCTGAGCCACCTGTAAGTTCTTGGTTCAGAACAGTTTCCAATATTGGAGATGACAGCGAGCTATGACTTTCTCAATACTCAGCAGCAATGTTTGCATACAACTTTTAATCTTACATATTCTAAAAAGCCAGATTTTGCTGACTACAAAGATTTTTTTCAATGGCCACAGGGGTTTGTTTGGTTTGTTTGGTTTGTTTTATTGGAGGGAGGCTAGAAGGGAGTCTCTGTGTATGGGTTGGGAAGACAGGGTGTTCTGCTTTTTTTGTTGTTGTTGTTTCAGAATTTGTATGTTTTTAAAAACACATGCCAGTGTTACAACCCAAACGGCTGAAGCCTATGCTGAAGATTCTGTGGTCCAGACTGTTGTTGAAGACTTCTAACTTCTGTTTTGTTTTTTTTTTCCTTTTTTGTTTTCATTGCTAAGTCAGGCCCTTCCAGGCCCCATAAATAAACCTTATAAATTTCAGCATCTATAGAGCCAGCTCTTACAAGTGTATTTTTTATACTATTCTCCCCCCTGTATTTCAATCACAAAAGCTACATGGAAAGTATGTTAAAAAATATTAACATCAGAACGCTGCTGCAAACAAGGCTCCAGAAAGAAGTATTGCTGCAAAGTGCTTTCTGAAGGTTACGGAGGCGAAGTTCTCTTATAAGGAAACCATCTTGACTGAAAGCCTATCAATGCTGCATCTACATCAAGGGACATGATTAAGATCCAAAAGATCAAAAATTCTGAAAGGTTTCACAGTGATCGAGTCCCCTCCTTTTACAAAGTGGGCCTCCTAAACCTCCCCAGCAGGCATCTTAAGAAGTCTTTCTTAAAACAGAAAAGTCCTATTCTGTTTTAATTCCTTTTGTTCCATTTTTTTCTGCTAACCTTTTCTGAGGCTGAACTGAGGTAGAGTCATAATCTTCCTCCTAGGGTTACAAAGCACCAATGCAAGAAAGCAACTCCTACTCTCTGATTCAAGGTTACTATAATCCAGTTCCTTTAGGAAAGCTAGAAAACTCAAAAAGGAAATAAATATCTAAACAGTATTTAGACATTTCTGCCATTTTTGTTTTCCTCTGTAAGGAGGCAGTAACTTCCATCTCCCAATAACAACCAACCAAACCAACCAAAAACATTTTGTAAGAATGACCTATTCAGAAAGCTACAGTGAAAAAATCAAGTAAAAGGCTACAAAACACTCCTCTAAGGGTCTGGATTTTCTCAGGGTGGTGGAGGAGACAACAGAAATCAATAACTTATCAAAATAAGATGTTCAGGAATAATTGTGCAGATCACATCTAAATAAGTCTGTGTGTATTTTATCTCAAATGTCTCATCTATACTGCAGCCACTGCAGGATACAACAATGTATAAGAAACTTGTGTGTTCTAACCTCCAAGACTGCTCCAGACCATCCAGAAGCAAAAGACAGCAGGGCTTTCAACACCTAAAACAGACAGTTTGTGCCCCCCTGCTTCCAAACAACTCATTCTGCAAAAATTCCAACTGTTGCTTAATAAAGGTTTCCAATATTTAACTGTTCAAAAATCCTCTTACTTATGGCTTATGGCTACAAATGTAATTTTGAAGGCTCTTCTGAAGCAGACTTCAACCGGGCGACAAGCATAACACAAAAGCATGACTGGGACTAAAAATCTGATTACAGACATCACTGGTCTCCTAGTAAGTCGAAAACCAACTCTAAGCTGTACGAGTGGCTGGCATACTGGACTACATACCCAAGGCAAAAGATCTGTCACACCCTGCAAAACAGCTTCAGATTTCAACTGTACTGCAAACTGAAAGTGATCTATAAAAACTGGTCTCGGTCTTGTTCAGAACTGTGAGAAAGAGACGCCATACTTCATCTTCTCATGAAAATCTACTTAAACAGCCAACAGAAAAGTACCAAATTGATACATTCTTGAACAACACATTTTGTAAAACTAAATGCAAGTAACTTTAGGCTGTTAGAAGCAATTCACAACAGAGACAAAAGTTTAACTGCGTATTTTACTGAGCAGGGAACAGTTTACCCTCTTATGCTCTTGCATATTTGAATGTCGGCATCATCACACAAGTGTGGTTTCTCGGAGACCTTTTGCATATGCAGGCTTGCAGGAGGCCTCTTTCCTACCTCCTTAGTGGCCTCTGTGTACTCCCACTTGAGAAAACTCAGCACCAGAAATTCATAAATGGCAAACCAAAGAGCTCTTGTTAAACAGTGACAGCAATTCTCCATTCCCAACATGGGAATTCAAATCTCTAAACAAATAGGCACCATACACTGGTATTCAAATCTTCAGGAGTTCTTCCTCAGATTTTGTGACAAAATATCACTGTAGCTGACAGCGAAGCCCTGCTAAAGCCACCCTCTTCTTCACAGAAGTGGCACATCCACATGGAGGCCCTGGTGTAGCAGCAACTCTGCGTACATAAACTAATTCTCTTACACAGGCTGTGGTTGTAATATTTTCTGTTCTTGCTGACTTTTCCATCCTATCTAACCATAATTTTCCAAGGCATTTTCGTATACACCTAACTTTTCTTTACAATATTTAAGTCTTCAGCTTCAGGAAGAAGCCAGAAATTAGAAACATGCAATTCACTGAATCACAGAATGGTTTGAGTTGGAAGAGACCTTAAAGATCATCTAGTTCCAACCCCCCTGCCCTGGGACACAGACACCATGCCATGGACACCTTCCACTAGACCAGGTTGCTCAAAGCCCCATCCAACCTGACCTTGAACACCTCCAAGGATGGGGCATCCACAACCTCTCTGGGCAACCTGTTCCAGTGTCTCATGACCGTCACAGTAAAGAATTTCTTCCTAATATCTAATCTAAATCTACCCTCTTTCAGTTTAAAAATGTTACCCCTTGTCCTATTGCTACACTCCCTGATAAAGAGTCCCTCCCCATCTTTCCTGTAGGCCCCCTTTAAGTACTAGAAGGCTGCTCTAAGGTCTCCCCAGACCCTGCTCTTCTCCAGGCTGAAGAACACCAACTCTCCCAGCCTGTCCTCATAGGACAGCTGCTCCAGCCCTCTGGTCATCTTTGTGGCCCTCCTCTGGACTTGCTCCAACCGGTTCATGTCCTTATGTGGAGGGGTCCAACAGTCATCCTGCTTTCCCTCAGATGTAAGCGAAAAAGAAATCGCCTTTTCTGAAAGGATTTTACAATCACCCCTTACTTTCATTTCTGAGCATCAATCATACGAAGCTGGCTGAAAGCAAATCCTCAAAGGGTCTCTGGATATCCTTCTTCCCAAGGTTAAAGCTCTGCTTACAGGGCAGTGAAGAAGAGATGATCAAAAGGCTTGCTAATGAAGTAGAATAAAAGGGGTCTCTGAGCACTGAAAGCCACCCATAGCAGTCTTTAAGAGACAAGTCTTACAAGGAAAGGGTTAAAAATCTCAGAAATTCTAAGTTTCTTGTGCAAATTTTTGACACCAGTGACCAAGGTTAAACTAATACAGCAGACAGATGCAGCATGACAAAACATAAATTCTGCTGTTTTCTTTAAGATCTGATAAACAAAAACAAATTAAGAGCTAAATGAGTGGATTAAAGAAAAAAAAAACAAAAAAACAACCCTTTTGCCACCTGACATGTTACACTTGTTTACTGATGTTATTCAAGATCCACAAATAGGTGCTTTGAATTTTTAGATTAAAGTTTCAACAGAAAGCCCTCCAAAGAGCAGAACAGTATATAGTTGTACAATCACATCAAATTTAAATTTTCTTGGAAGAAAATATGTAAATACAAATAGCCACCAATAACAAGCATCTCTGACCCAATGAAAGATGATTCATGTTAATGGTCTTTCAATTAAAGGAAATATTGCTTTCAGTGCCAATAAAGCCTCATCGAGAAGTAGCTAAAATCAGGATGATGACCATATGATAACAACTTCTTCAATGCCAGGAGTTTCCAATGCCCTCAACACTGAATCTGAAGGTGGACTACTTGCAGTTCACATAGGCCTCTTTGGAACATAGCAATAACAACCAAGTAGCATTTACTGCCATCTGCATGAAGTATGAAAGCCTCTAATATACAAGGCAGAAACTTCCCCATGGAGAACTAGCCTTTCAGGAACACGGTGTGAAATCCATCATTCTTAAACGAATGTCTGATAAGCAGTGACTGAAGGAAACTGAAGGGCTTTGATCAATTAACATAAAACATGAAGTGACAAGCTACCAAAAAGCATAGCACAATTTAACTCAACATTCATAAAAAAAAATCCTCCCAATCAATCTGAGATACAAAGGACCCTAACAGAAACTGCAACTTTAAAACCACAGTCTTACGATATTTATTGCTGGGAAAAGTCACCAGGTTCAGGAAAGTTGCTGGGAATATTGAAGAGTCCACCTTAAAGAGCCTATCTCTAAAAACTAAATTAATCATTTATAACTGATGTTTACGGCACTATAACTTTGACATTTCTAAGTCAAACCCTACTCTAGTACTAGATGTTAATATTTTGTGTGTATACACACTCGCAAAATTTTATACATATGCACAAACATTATTTGCATATGAATGTCAACAAAGTATCTATTTGCCTTAAAATCTGTTATATTACTTAGTGGAAAATAAGAGCAACAGCTACAATAAAAAATATAGTCAGTCAGGAGAAAAATCAAGTGTATTAAGAAGCAAGTGCAGAACAAGTGCAAACTAAAACCCCAGAAGACTGTATAAAAATGACCACAAATCTATTAAAGTGTTTAAAACTCAGTAAGGCCGTTTTAAGCTGTGCTGGTTTTGGCTGGGGTGGAGTTTATTTTCTTCATAGTAGCTAATATGGGGCTATGTTTCAGATTTATGCTGCAGCATTGATAATATAAGGATGTTTTAGTTATTGTTGAGCACTGCTTACACAGCATCAAGGCCTTTTCTGCTCCTCACACTGCCCTGCTAGTGAGCAGGCTATAGGTACACAAGAAGCTTGAAGGGGACACAGGTGGGACAGATGACCCCAACTGACCACAGGGATATTCCATAACATACAGCATCATGCTCAGCAATAAAAGCTGGGAGAAGGAGGAAGCAGGGTACATTCAGAGTTACGGCATTTGTCTTCCCAAGTAACCATTACGTGTGATGGAACCCTGCTTGCCTGGAAATGGCTGAACACCTGCCTGCTGATGGGAAGCAGTGAATGAATTCCTTGTTTTGCTTTGCTTGCATGCACAGCTTTTGCTCTACCTATTAAATTATCTTTATCTCAACCCAGGAGTTTTCTGTTTTATTCTTCCAATTCTCTCCCCCATACCAACTTGGGGG
>VZSZ01002460.1:94001-113226 GCA_013398815.1 Ibidorhyncha struthersii
CCCCACCTCGAGTACTGTGTTCAGTTTTGGGCCCCTCACTCACTACAAGAAAGACATTGAGGGGCTGGAGCGTGTCCAGAGAAGGGCAACGAAGCTGGTGGGGGGTCTAGAGAACAGGTCTTATGAGGAGCGGCTGACAGAACTGGGGTTGTTTAGTCTGGAGAAAAGGAGGCTGAGGGGAGACCTTACTGCTCTCTAGAACTACCTGAAAGGAGGTTGTAGAGAGGTGGGGGTCGACACCTTCTTGCTAGTAACAAGCGACAGGGCAAGAGGAAATGGCCTCAAGTTACACCAGGGTAGGTTTAGGATGGATAATAGGAAAAAGTTCTTCACAGACAGGGTTGTCAAGCATTGGGACAGGCTGTCCAGGGAAGTGGTGGAGTCATCATCCCTGGAGGTATTTAAAAGATGGGTACACGTGGTGCTTAGGGACATGGTTTAGTGGTGATTTTGACAGCATTAGGTTGATGGTTGGATGTGATGTTCTACAAGGTCCCTTCCAATCTAGACAATTTTATGATTCTATGCTGGAGGCCAACTGGCTGGAAAGCTGGCTGGCAGAAGAGGACCTGGGAATCCTGCTTAACAAGCTTAACATGAGCAAGCAATACTCCCTTGTTGCAAAGAAGGCCAACAGGCCCCTGAGCTGTATTAGCAAGAGCATCACCAGCAGGTTGAGGAAGGCGATCCTTGCCCTCTACTCAGCACTGGTGGATCGTGGATTCACATCTGGAATGATGTGTCCAGTGCTGCGCTCTGCAGCTCAGGAGGCTTCTTATCAGTGTGAATAAGTGCCGGATGGGAGAGTGTAATCAAGACCCCCAGACCCTTCTCTGTGGTGTCCAGTGACAGGACAAGAGGCAATGGACAGAAATTGAAATACAGAAAATATCATTTAATCAGAATGGTGGAATTCAAGATCCTGAGGGCAGTGAGGAAGGTGCACAGCAAGCTTACTACCCTGGACTTCAGGAGAGCAGACTTTGGCCTTTTCAGGTATCTGCTTGGCAAAGTACCATGGGATAAAGCCCTGGAGGAAAAAGGCGCCCAGGAAAGCTGGTTAATATTTAAGGATCACCTCCTCCAAGCTCAAGAGCCATGCATCCCAAAAAAGAGGAAGTTGGGCAAAAACACTGGAAGGCCTGCCTGGATGAACAAGGAGCTCCTGGACAAAATCAAACAGAAAAAGGAAGCCTACACAGGGTGGAAGCAAGGACAGGAAGCCTGGGAGGAATACAGAGAAATTGTCCAAACAGCCAGGGATCAGGTTAGGAAAGCTGAAGTCCAGATAGAGTTAAGTCTGGCCAGGGATGTCAAGGGCAACAAGAAAAGCTTCTACAGGCACGTCAGTGATAAAAGGAAGACTAGGAAGAATAACAGGAAGGAAATGGGAGACGTGGTCACCAGGGTTATGGAGAAGGCTGAGACACTCAATGATTTTTTTGCCTCAGTCTTAACCGGCAAGTGCTCAAGTCACACCACCCAAGTCACAGAATGCAAAGGCAGGGACTAGGAGAATAAAGAACCAACCATTGTAGGCGAAAATCAGGTACAAGACCATCTGAGGAACCTGTAGGTGCACAAAACCATGGGACCTGATGAGATACATCTGTGGGTCTTGAGGGAACTGGTGGATGAAGTTGCTAAGTGTTGTGGTTTAGGCCAAATCGGCCACTGGGGACGTGGGGGACCCCAGATGGGACCGACAGATGCTCCCCTCAACCCCTCTTCGAAGGGTCCCCTCAAACCAGGACACTAAGCCGCTATCCATCATATTTGAGAAGCTGTGGTACTCTGGTGAAGTTCCCACCAAGTGGAAAAGGGGAAATTTAACCCCTATTTTTAAAAAGGGAAAGAAGGAAGACCCAGGGAACTACAGGCCAGTCAGTCTCGCCTCTGTGCCCAGCAAGACCGTGGAACAGGTCCTGGAAACTATGCTGAAGCACTTGGAAAATAAGGAGGTGACTGGTGACAGCCAACATGGCTTCACTACAGGCAAATTGTGCCTGACAAATTTGGTGGCCTTCTGTGACGAGGTTACAGTGTTGGGGGATAAGGGAAAAGCAACTGACATCGTCTACCTGGACTTGTGCAAAGCATTTAACACTGTCCTGCACAACATCCTGGTCTCTACATTGGAGAGGCATGGATTTGATGGGCGGACCACTCAGAGGATAATGAACTGGCTGGATGGTCACACTCCAAGAGTTGCAGTCAATGGCTCCATGTCCAAGTGGAGACCAGTGACAGGTGGCATTCCTCAGGGGGTGGTATTGGGACTGGTGCTGTTTAATATCTTTGTTGGAGACATGGAAGGTAGGATTGAGTACACCCTCAGCAAGTTTGCAGATGACACCGAGCTGTGTGGAGCAGTTGACATGCTGGAGGGAAGGGATGCCATTCAGAGCGACCTGGACAGGCTTGAGAGGTGGGTCTGTGCAAACCTCATGAAATTCAACAAGGCCAAGTGCAAGGTCCTGCACATGGGTCAGGGCAATCCCAAGCACAAATACAGGTTGGGTGAAGAATGGATTGAGAGCAGCCCTGAGGAGAAGGACTTAGGGCTGTCGGCTGGTGAGAAGCTCAACATGAGCCAGCAATGTGTGCTCAGAGCCCAGAAGACCAAGCATATTCTGGGCTACATCAAAAGAAGCGTGGCCAGCAGGTCAAGGGAGGTGATTCTGCCCCTCTACTCCACTCTGGTGAGATCCCACATGGAATATTACATCCAGCTCTGGGGCCCCCAACATAAGAAAGACATGGACCTGTTGGAGGGGGTCCAGAGGAGGGCCATGAAGATGATCAGAGGTTTAGAGCACCTCTGCTATGAGGACAGGCTGAGAGAGCTGGGGTTGTTCAGCCTGGAGAAGAGAAGGCTCTGGGGAGACCTTAGAGCAGCCTTCTAGTACTTAAAGGGGGCCTACAGGAAAGATGGGGAGGGACTCTTTATCAGGGAGTGTAGCGATAGGACAAGGGGTAACATTTTTAAACTGAAAGAGGGTAGATTTAGATTAGATATTAGGAAGAAATTCTTTACTGTGACGGTGGTGAGACACTGGAACAGGTTGTCCTGAGAAGTTGTGAAGTCTCAGTTCTTGGAGATATTCAAAACCTGGCTTGAGTAGCCTGCTCTGGTTAACCTTGTTCTGAGCAGGGTGGACTGGGTGGTCTCCAGAGGGCCCTTCCAGCCTCAGGAACACTGTGATTCTGTGAGAATTAAAGGTGCTTTCCTGAACTGAGTTGTCTTATTCAATCATTTTTAATTAATAAGGAGCTTGGAATAATACTTCTTTGTTAACTTTCTGTAATAATGGGGATAGTCTTCAGTAATCTTGAGAAATCTTCTAATATCCACTCAAGTGTTACATTACTGCTACCTCGCTCAGAATGTCTGTAGTCAATGCAGGTCTACAGTTGGTGGAATAGTTCATTCTTTGATTATTTTTTATGTATATTACAAGATCTTTGAACTACTTCACTGATGTTTTCCATAATCATGTATCTTCTTCAAGGAGAGATAATCTAACAGACTGTAATTCTTACTGTCATTGCCAAAACCATTGATTAGAGAGAACCAGCAGTGCTCTGCTCAGTTGCAACTTCATTGAACAGGATTTGATGGAATGAGATCAACAAGTGAGACTAGCATTACTAATTCAAACAGGAGAACAAGTGTGAAGAATTTCTTTGTTTTTCTGTCCTCCTATAATATAAAGGAACAATGCTTGACTTCTACCAAGATGCGATTAAGAACAAACAGCATTTCTGCAAGGAAAGCCTAGCTGCCGGTTTCCCAGTTAATGTTGTGGCAAACAATGTTTGGAATTGCTCAGCAGGTCATATGAAGTAATACCTTGTATTGGCCATGCAGCACGTAGAGTATCAAGCATATTATTGCCAACCTAACTATGACTGTACGATAGTCATCAAAAAGCTTTGTCTGAAAAACCTTCTGTGGGTACATGAAAATCTCAAAGCATTTGCATCACTGTCAGCAAAACCAGCTGATCTCAGAGGTTTATGGCTGTCAAAGTATTTGCCTGTATGTCAAACTGCATTTCCTATTTGTCATAATATTTTTCTCAATCACCAGTTATTCTTTGTGTGGTGGTGTAGCACCTGTTGTTCACCTGACCTTCTCAACACTCTGTTAAACAAATTAAAAAGACCAGTAGGTACATTGTTTGGGAAGGAACTGCACCTATGACCGATACTTCTTTCAGTGGGCATGTCTCAGCTGAGTTTGGTTGTCAAATGACTAAATGTTTCGATGTAGGCTATTTACGTATCAACTCACATTAATACATTTGCAGGATGCTAAACAACACACTCTTTGTTCTGTTTTTTTAGTCAGGCTTTTATAATTCTGCAATTATGCAGACATAAAAAAAAGCCAGCAGTCTTTAGGGGAAAAAAAAAAGTCCAATCGTTAAAATAATCATTGTATAATGCAGTTTGAATTTAGGGAACTTTTGACATCTTATTGAGACTTTGAGAAATTTTTGAGTGAATGGTACAAATGTTTAAAATACTGCCATCATTTAACCATAGCTAGCACCTTTGGTTCTCATTAAAGCATCCAAGTTGTGTTCAGTATACTACTTTTTTTTTTAATTTAAGAAGATGAATTTATATGTTTAACTTTATCTTTCAGTATATGAGTGATTAAAATAGACATGTATCAATCTGGTGAAGAGATCCAAACAAAAATAAAGCAGTTTTCTTCTGAATGTTCTTTCACAAGCAGTACTAGAATGCCACTAAAAGCCAGTATATTTGTATAGCTTTTGCTACAGAAGTTTGTTTCCATACCCAGTAACTTCACACCATTTGTCCTGTCGTACAATCAAAATTCCAATGTTTTGCATAGATGGACAATGCAGAACACAGGAAACAAATGTGTCTTTTAAAACATGAATATTCCTTCTCTTATGAATTAATCAAGAGGCATAATCTTCAAATGCCAGTCTCCTACTACTACTCACAGTAGCCTGCCTGTTCAGATGGGCTTCTGTTAATACTCTCACTTTCTCAGCTTTTGCCCAGACATGCGGTCCAGGTAGGGATATTTTTGTACCTCTCATGATCAGGAATCTGGTCAGGAATTTTTTCTCAATGTATAAATTCACGCAGAGATGCTCGCCAAGTTCTGCGCATGGCCAAAATCTCAATTCTGATAGTATGAACTGTTTCTTGCCAAAGCAGGTGGTTAACATGAAATCTGAAAACAACAATGTATGTTTTGCCTACATCTACAGTTATTTCAGCACATTTTATTTTGGAATAAAACTACATGGAATTAGGATTTTTGAAATATCTAATGCAATTCAGATTCACACTTCAGTTTAACTTGAACTAACTTTCAAATACACAATATTGGAAAATGTTAACTTTGTAGTGTTTCACAGATGATAGACCTCATTCTAAACTCCAGCAAATCCACAGTTCTTCCCAAATGCTGGAAATAGCTTTCACTCCCTTTCTATCGTTATACTATTCAGGTTTATCAGGTAGCTGCTCTCTTTTTTGTATATGCCTTAGTATGTTTATATTTTTTTAGTAAGACTGTTGTGTAGTAGAGGAAAACAACTTATAGAAAACAAACCCTTAATTCTGTGAAGTAATCTCTAATCCACCACATCTTTAATCTCAAAAATTATATAAAGTGCATTCAACAAGACCTATTTTTCATAAAGTGCGAGAACAATTATATCCCTACCCAGAAAAACATTAAAAAGATTTTTCTAGCATAAAATTTCTCTAGTAGTAGTTGTTTTTCCCAGATGAAACTTGATCTAGAAATCTTAAAATCCTACTGATATTGACATTAACAGATGAACTCTACATAATCAATGTAAGCAGCTGAAACCCTTTCAAAGTTCCTGCCTCTGGATGGCAGTCATAAACTCTTATTGGTGAACTTAAACAGCTGTGAGATTTCAGTATCTGCTGTTTATCTGTTTTATGGCAGACACATAAAAAAGGTTAGGATCGTTGTATTTAGCATAGCAGTATCAGTTATAAGAGTCACATTAGCAGCTATATGAGTGTGTTTTATAATGAAGTTCCCCTTCTCCCCATAGAATTGCTTAAATCAAAGATGGAGTAGCTTTTCTCAGCATTCAATTCTTTTTAAACTTACTCCAAAATTAGATGACAGATGTAGCTGACAACGAATAGTGTCTAGATAGTATTTTTATCTCTGAATCTCCAAGCATATATTAACAAAGGAAGATTATCGCCATCATTTACGGACTGGGAAAATGCACCTAAGTGCTGAATTTCAAAGAATACTTCTTTTGCCTTAAGTTGAAAAAATAGTATCAGTTTTGCTCATATAAGTGAACCACAATCTTATCTGAAACACAGAAAAAGTATGAATAATGGTAACTTGCACACTTAAAATTCTAATCATGTGTGTCCTGCTGCATGACAAGATGAGGAAGTCTGGTCACAGTCACCCTTTGCCAGTAGTTCCAGTTTCCAGCCTCCTTCATGGCATCAGAATATAGCCTTCCACTGGCAATAAAACAATTAGAACCTTTATAATTGTGAAGTTTGAAAACATATGGAGTATAACTCAGTGCAAATAAACATTAAAATTTTATTTATAACTTTTATTTGAAAGTACTGTAAAATAGACATCGCAAAATCAAGTTCAGTAAGTACCAACACTGAAAATTCTTTTTGGTATCTTAAGATGTCTTAAAATAATGTAAGCATATCATGATTAATGCTATAATAGAATAATTGCAATCTACAATTAGAAAAACACCACACATCACTTACTGCAGTTGGCCCCATTATTCAAATCACCAAGTGTGTTTTCATATTTTTTTAAAATTAAAATGCAGCAGGAAAAAAAACTGTTCGGAGATTTTATCTGTTTGGAGGCTTTTCAGCATGGTTTCTAACCCTTGCGTGCATCAACTCCAACCTCATCAGTCATTGCTCTTCACAGTTAGCAAATGAGACAATTCTACATGATTATTTCATTTTTCCTAGGACTTAGTATGTATGTCAGCTAACCAGCTGTTAAGGTTTATTTCAATATTTATTAGTAAACCTCACGTTTTCCGTAGAGGAGCCACGGCTTTCAGTTTAAGTACTTCTGGCAGAAACATTCTCAGCAAACATATTTTCTCCGTATTCAAAACCAGTTGTTGATTATTCTATTGTGAGTAGAAGTTGTTGCAGACAAAAATCAATCAAGTATGCTAAAATGTTATGATGTGAGGAGCCTTGGCACAATACTTTCAAATCATGTATTTTGCCAGTGCATACTTATAATTCAATAGAAAGCTTTTCCTCCTTTTTGTTGTTTTGTTTTGTTTTTTTTCTCCAAAGTTTCCTTCACAAAACATCAACACTAGCAGTTGAATGAGAACTTTTCTGTAGAGCATCTTGTTCATCAGCTACCAGTTTCTCTGTTAAGAGACAGTCCTTAAGAAGCTTGTCTACGTTGGTATTTTCACATGTCTGGCAAACAAGAGTGAATATTTTGTCACAGGTTTGTCATTAATTTGGACAACATTGAAACATAAAGAGTTCAGCAATTTGCAGTGTCCCACCATGCCTCATGGAACACATGCAGTGCAGAGCCATGTTCCCCTTCATGTCATACAGCTGCAAAAATAGATGTTGCAGACTACTCTAATCAGAAATTTAATTCCCAACGTTCAAAAGTTTGGGCCGTGCAGAAAAGCTGTGTCATTTCAGCAATACGACCTTCCATGGAGAACTGTTCTCAGCCACCTTGGGAACCTTGCCAGCCCAGTCACATCATACATGTTCTTGTGCACCTTAATATGTCTCTAAAACTTTTACTCAGGTGTTCATATAAACATGAGTGGCTGAAAGGGTCCTGGCTCAGCCATTACAAGCTACATGGTAACTCCATCTTTCACAGCTCAGTGGCATTTATCCATAGCTATGGAATAGATTTTTCCCTCAAGTGGGGTAATTGCAACCTACTTTTGCAATGCACAAAATCCTGTGCAGAGTATTTCTGATGAGGTCTAAAATGCGTAGGTTGTAATGCTTATTTCATGTTTTCTCCTCCTTTAGGCCAAATAGCTGCTTCTTTTTCTATACTTCATTCTTATCCTTAATAGGAAGCAATATTTCAAAATGCAGTGTGGAAATCCAAGTTATGTTCTTACAGATGGTATCAGGAAAAGCACGCAGAAGACAGAGTGCTGGAAGTGTGACAGGGAGAGGGGCTGGACTGCAAGGAGGGGTGATGCTGTACTTGAAATGAGGCTCTTAGAAAGCAGTAGTAGAGGGGGACTCCTGGAAACCCTCTGAGAAACTCGATGGTTCCTCCTGCTGCCAGGTACCGGGCAAGGGCGTTGGGCCTGGGGAAGCTCTGGCAGCTTCTAGTAAGCATGGTCAGCAGCCTTTGGCCCAGGCTGCCTGGAACCTCTGTTACAGCTGCCCCTGCTTTGGGAGGGTAACACTCCCACTCTTAGCTGGTGGTGCTAGGGAGAGGGAGGCCTGCATCAGAGCTTGGTGGATCAGAGGGAATGCCTGGGGCCTCTCCTGGACCTTTCCCGCAGGAGCTGCGCTGCTGTTGGGAGAGCTGTGTGGCAAAGCAGAGGAGCCGTGGAAGTCAGCAGGCTGTGCATCATTGGAGAGACACAGGGTCTCCTCAGAGACCCTGTGGTTTCAAGACCCCTGGACCCCCACTGCAGTGCAGACCTGGGCAGAGTCTGTCACTAGCAGAACTGCAGGTGGAAAACCAGTGGCAGGCGACAGCTGGAAGCTGGTGTCTTCTGGCACCACGTGTAAAGCTCCTGGCTCCACCTGATGTTCACCACCCTCAAAGCTGAGGAAGAGCTGAGGGTGCTTTCAAGCAAAGCATCTGGACAGACTGACCCTGAGCCACGCCAGACCACCTGGAGGAAGCAGTGAGTGATGTAGTGAGTGACTCCCTGCTGCGGGGCACAGAGACACCTCTCTGCTGACCTGACCCACTGACTACAGAAGTTTGCTGCTTGCCAGTGACCCAGATCCAGGATGTTGTGAAGAGCCTGCCAAAGCTTGTCCAACCCTCTATGACTCCCCCTGTGCTCCCATGTGGGCAATACCTCCAGGGGCAACCAGGAGAGGATCTATCCCCCCCAGGGAGGGGGGATAGTCAGGGGTGTGGGGTCCCAGGTCCCAGGCGCTCTGCCCCTCAGTCCTGCTCATGAGGGGCATGAGGAGGAGGGGACTGGTACTGAGCATTAACAATTGGGTGCAGAGCTGGAGTCAACAAAAGAGTTTTGGTTTCTGTCAACATCCAGTCCTCTTTGTCGATGAATACCTGGTTGGAGAGATGGGATCCACCTCACTAAGTGGTAGTGGGGTTGTACTAACTCTTAAGATTCACATAGTTAAGTAATCATACCAACTCTAGACATCCCTTTCAAAAACATGTCAAGTTTTCACTATTGGAACATACATTTGTATAGAAACTGTGTGCACACCTCCCCTGGGAAATTTGAAAGCCCTGGCTACTTAATGAATAGCATGGATAGCTGTAGAAAGAGTAATTTCTTAAAGAAACTACAAAGACAGTGATATGATGTGAAATGTGATATGAAATTCATTTTTATCAGTTTCCAGTGGCTTTTTTTCTTAGCTCATCATTATAAAAGCTTCCTCTCTCTGCCAACAGTCATCAATAGTTCTCTTTAGTTTTCATAATTGTAAGAAGAATTAGATGGAGTCATGTCACAGAAAATTAAATCAGGTATTTTATTGCTTACTTGTTGAGGAGTAATAAGAATGTGAATTAAAAACAGTGGGTTCCCAAGCCTAGAAGCAATTGCCTCATAGATACGTAATGCTTCTATCAGCTGGAGATCATTCTGCTTAGTGAAACAGTAACATTTAGCAACTGTCAGCTCAAGTATAAAATTATAAATTCCTAAAGAACCTTCACTGTTACATGGGCTAAGCAAGAACTACCTAAATGACCTCTGCATTGATAAGGATGCATTGATGCTTTAGTGGAACAGCACATTAGGTTCACTCCTTCCTGACAAATGTGAACATACTCTTAAAATTTCTCAAATGGAGTGAGAATATACAAGATGTCACTTAAAGTACAATTCTGTGGAGCAAGTAAAGGCAAACCCAGCTTTTCCAAAATCACCTGCCATGGCACAAGGTAAAGTTTTCTTTTTGGATGTTTTTGTTCAAATCCAAGTTGAAAGGCAGAACTTGACCCCCATTTGGCATTAGCCGATTGTTCAAAGGAAGACTTGGTTTTTCATCTTGGCTTGAAGGCAGTTTAAAAACTTAGAAGTTTATCTTCTTGGGAAAAGTGGGGGGAAAAAAATCCACCAAAAAGCCCCTGAAAAACCCAGAAATAGAGCACTTGCATTATCTGAGATTCTCCCATAGCGCAGAGACACCTGGGGCCAACGTTATTTGATACACTCCTGTCACAGGTAGAGCAATTCTTGCAGAAAAAGTATTCAAGGAATAAGGAACTCTAGGTCCAAACTTAATTTAAAGAGCAATAAAGGAATAAAGACAGAAGTTACTTACATTAAGCTAAATTAGATCAGTTATTACCATCATGATTTGTCTTTGTTATTTAAACTTACAGGATAGATTCTTAGACTCACAGTTTTCCAAAGAATCAAAACAGTAACTAATCATAGGCTTTTTTAGATGCAGTATCAGCTGCTCATGAGGAAGCCTCTGACACAAACCAACAACCTTCTAAAATACTTCCAGTTTCCTTAATAAGAGGAAAGTTTTATTTCATAAAGTATACTTGTGGTTGGAACAAGTGTTCCAACATTTGTTTTCAGAGGGCAGATGCAGTTTCATCTTTTTAAATGAAAACCATACAGAGTGCTCTAATACTACTTCAATTTTCTATGTAAGACCATTCAGAACAAGTGATCTACTCTGAAGCACTCAAAAGCTTCTTACATTTACTTATGCAGGTGGGCCTCTGGGAAAGATAATTCTTGACAGCAGAAGAGCAAAAATTATTTGATACTGTAACTTGAAAAAAGTTTCCTAAAATCAGCTATACGCAACTGACTAGCAACAATCAAATAAAGGAAGATTTTGAGAATGATGTTTCTTCTATTGTTTGATCTTACTGTTTTGTTTTCCAATACATGACACAGGGAAAACTTACTGAAATAGTGTCCTTGTTCATACAAAATATGGCTGCAATTACAGAGAAGTCACAGAATCACATAAAACTGGCCAAGACAGATTCAGACACTATAGCAAATAATCTATTTCTAGGTATATTTTATATGCTTCAGGCAACAATTCATCAATGCTGCAGGACGGTAGGTGGCATATTGCCTAAGCAAGGCATTGAACTGACAATCATTAGGTCTGAGGGTTTTTTGCTGACTTCTGTTGATTAGTGTATGATCTTAAATAGAAAATTTCACTTCTCTTACTTTGGCTACTTCAGTTTTTCATGTTACAACTCCTCATTTAGACAGGGGCAATTTTATAGCGCAGTTGTAACCTTTGGCGTAGTGGAACCCCAGTTTCAAGGTAGTCTTATAGATGCTGCAACAGAACCTTCTGGACACATTCCAAAATTGAATTTAATGCAACAAAAATAACACACCAAAAATACACTTTCTCTCTGAAAAAAGTGCCTCCAGTCAGAAAAGCATAAGTGGGTCCCAGCATTCTCAGGTGCTTGATGAAAAAGTAAACTGTTGAGTTGTGAAATAAAGTAGGAGACCAAAGGTTCAGCTGCACAGGAATGAGGCTTGGGCTAACAAATAATACCTGTGAAATTGGAAAGAATAAATTTGAAGTCTGATACATAAAAGGCAGAACAGGCAACAAAAAGGTCTTCAAAAAGAGAGCTCACAAGGGAATAAGTAAGGAGGAAAAATTGCAAAGTCCAGGTACGGAACTGATACAGAAAACGTTATGGAAGGAGAGGCCCAATACTCCAGGGTCATCAGGGCTGTAACATGTTATAGTTATCATCAGTCTTCTATGTAGACGAAGTAGGAAGTCAAATAGAAAGTGACATTGATATGCCAGATCCATATATTAGGACAGGTAGTAGGAAAAAAACCCGATTTGTTACAACATTGTCAGGTGGTTTCCAAGACACTGGATGTAAACCTGCATTTAACTCTCCTGTGAAATTCTGTGCCAAGCTCTTCACTTTCTTTACCACACAAACTTTGTACATCTCATCACAGCACTCTCAAGACACTCTCAATTTTAACCCTGCTCCTTGACTTAGTCACCCTGCTCCGCTATTGTAACTACTTAGTTTGCATCAGATAAAGACCACTCATCTCTTCAGGAGAGAAGCCACTGGCTCCCCTAGCTGATTTCATTGCAAGACTGGGTTATTCACAAAAGTATTTCTTTATTCTGAATAAACCAGTCTTGCAATGAAATCAGCCGTAGCAGACCACAGGGCACCATGATGCACAGAGCCAGAAACACAAATAAGTCTTTACTAACGTATATTGATAGAGTACCAAGGTCTACAGAGCGTATAAAAGAATGAAATGGTGTTATGGAGAATTTCCTATAACTTAAATAAGTCAATTACACACAGATTTAAAGAGCATTAGTTTATTATCTATTCTCCATGTGTTACCTCAGAAAGTCTAATTATATACAAAAATTTGGAATGTTGAATAAATGCTGATCAATAAAAACATTTCTTAGCTGTTGACAAGGGAATATTTCTAAACAAAACCAAAATAATCATAAAGGTTTGATTCTGTGTGTTGTTTATTGCTATGTTTGTGTTTATAGAATGCTTTCAAGTATATACACATTTTTTTAACTCCAGTCCAAAAAAGAAACTAAAAAAATATTTACATAATAAATATGTGGGAGACTTCATCTTTTCATTACATCAGTTGAACTGATTCTTTAATGAACTATTAAGAATAGAAAGAACCGTTTGCATCAACTCATTGCCATGCTGTATAACTTCGGCTGCTGATGGATTTTATTCTATTCAAAATGTAGTTTAAGATGCATTAAAAATGAAAAGTGCCAACATTGTCTCTCCTCCTGCTGAATCCTGGCTGGACTAGTTCAGGAGACATCTTTCTCCCACTCTCTGCAAAATTATCTGTTTTGACATGTGTTTACCTTTACACAGAGACACTGAAGGAACAAACACATTTCAATCCACTGAAAAGTCCAACATTTACTGAGTAAAATCAGCATAATCCATGTTTTATTAAATGGTTAATTTGCTAATTTATGAAGACAAGCTTTGGCCAAGTATTTCCGCAAGAAGCACTAAACTTCTTGCTATAAATCTCTACCTCTATAGTTCTACCATAGCCAAACAGTTTTTGGTAGAATTTTCTGTGATACATAAATCTGAAAATTAAGTGACACAACAACATTTAAAACTTCTGTAACTATTAAAGCAAAATACGATCCAGTATAATTCCTCAGTGATAATATTTAAATGTACTGCAAAATGTATACAAAGTCAGTCCAAGATCAGTAAAGAATCAGTTCTGCTTTTTGGACTTTTCCCTTCCCAAAGATACAGGTTATGTAGAAGACCAAGGTAATTTAGGCCTTGTCTGTATGCATTCCCTTTAAAAGGCAGTGTGTGATAAAAATAACATGATTAAAAGTAATGAACATGTGATGTGAATATTTTGCATTTTCAATAAAAAAATAGAAACTAAACAACAACAAAACACATCTTAGAAGGGGAACACTGAAGCCTGCCATTATATAGCTATGTTTCTCACTCTTTTCTTTGAAGATTAACAGCACACAGAAAATAAGTGAATTTTATCAAAATACAGCACATTTCTGCTAATATATCAAAAAAATCATTTTCTATGTAAATATTACTGGAAATAAACTAAAAAGAATTAAAATATACAAAGAGTTGTTAAAGGGTTTCAATTAAAATTATTAGAACTATACACAGTACAATAAGCAATAGTTAACATCTTTGAAAGAAGTGCAATAATATCGGAGTTCACTTATTTAAAAAGCACTGCCTTTTTATTACCGCTAGCTATATATAATTCCCCTCTCTTCCAGCTCATTGTCCCAAAACTAAAGGAGGCTGGTGTTTTTGCTAGCTTCATTAAAAGCATTTACTTTTGTACACATGGGTTGAAAAAAGCAACTCATACCTGTCTCAAACTACCAACTTAAATGTAATTAAAAATGAACTGCAATAACTGAATATTGCTCCAATGACAGGCTAATCATTAGCCCTGATTAAAAACAGTTATTGGTCTTCTATGGCACTTTTCCCTGGTCCATAACAACCGTGTATTAATTATCACTGCAGATTATGCAGTCTCTATTCAATTACAAAGGAGAAAGAGAAAAATAAAGTTAATGTTTCTGGTAAATAAAATTAATAGAAGCATAATTGAGTATTTTATACAGTAATAAGGAACAAAGGCAGCCTGTGGTAAATCACTATTACATTAATATAGTTAGAAACCCTTTAATGACTCTGAAGTGTCTAGTTCACATTTAACGTCACCTGTAAGAACAGCCCTTTTAGAAACATCATTACGAACTGGTGGGTTGTAAGTACACCCTCCCTTTGCTCTCTGTCTCACCACAGCAATTCTCCATCACTGTTCAAGGTTTCACAAACTTGCTTTGGTTACCTAGCTCCATGCGTATGGTTTCCTTTTTGACAAACAAGGCGATGCAAAGGCCGAACAAAATCAACATGTCTTTCATAACCCTTCCTGCATCATTTACTTTGTGTGTGTGTGTTTAAATGTGTTACAGGCAACAACCTTAAAAACTGGCCATTTCAGTTTCATTTTGAAAATCTGTAAGGTTAAAACAGAGTACTCTTTATATAGATAAAAGTATCACCATTCGCATAAAATTGGGGACTTCCATGGCAGACAGAAGCCTCTGGGCACATTTCCACAGTACAGCTGAGAAAATTACGTATGCAAGAAAACCCAACTAAACATGAATCACGTGGCAAATGAATATTCAATGACTACATTAAGAACAAATCCTGTAGAATATCACAAATTGGTAGTTACAGTCTTCCTAAAAAGCACTGTAAGCTTTTATTGCGTTTTCTATCGGTAGACGTACACTCCAGAACTAAACACTTCTTCTTCTTTCCTGATTCCAGATTTAGATAGCAGACAGTTGTTTCACCTGACCTTAATTCTGTCCAACCAGCACCACCTTTCATCTACCCATTCATCTATACAATGTGCACATAGCAAAGCCAACATTTCATATCTCCTGTCCATATCTACAGAAGTGGTTTCAGCGTAACACATTAATATCTGGTGAATAAAAATAAAGGCAATAAACAGCTACAGGACAGACAGCCCTGCCATCTGTCCATTGGCTACAACTGAGGCTTCGCAAAGCCTTGCACAAAGTTTAGTAATGTGTATGAATTATCCAAAAATAAACCTACCATCTGTACAAAAAGACAACACAGGTTTGTTCTTGGAGAAGTGATCCTGGAGAAGTGATCCTTAGATTGCTATAATGCTTAAAAACAAGTTTATTCACCATATGCATTTCCAAAATGATTTCCTGTACGTTCTGTACAGTGGTTTATTCCCCTTAACCACATAAGTATTTCCTGTACAAATTTTGATCATAATTCTTTTCAAGTTCCTTTCATGTATAAAAATAGGCAAAATATTCAGTTCCCCTTAAGTCCTTCAATGAATCCTGCTGGCTTTTCCCCCCAATCCACAGTATTTATGAAGAAACTTCTCGAACAATGATGAGTTCCACTGCATTCTGGAAAGTCTTTAGCAAAGATACTGCTTGTCCATGATCAATATTGATGAAGCTGTATCCATTAGCCTAAAAAGAAATATTTGAAAATGAAAATGACAGTCTTGTAATGCCATGTTAGTGAAACACGTCTCATATTTCATGTTAGTTTATTTAAGCTTTAAGGTTTAAAATAACCTAATTCTAGATGAATGCAGAGATTATAACACCGCAGATTACATTGTTGATATGAGTTGAGTATGTACCTGTACGCTATAAGAAATCATACTACTGTGTTAGCCTTGGAATAATTTTGCCACAAAGATACTGCAAATAATCAAAACGGAAAACTGAACTTTAAACCATTAACATCAGACATCTAATTCACCAGCCTTAATATAGCCATGCCAAAAAAAAGCAAATGCAGTACAAATGATACATCCCAGCTTAAGTATTGGAATATAAGAAGTGGCATTTGTCATAAGTTAACACTATTGAAGCCTTTAACAAAAACATTAATGGCATTGGGAGCCATTTTAGAGTGTGAGACCTCCTGAGATCACCCCCAGCTTGAATTTTCCTATAACTCTAAACAACATTGTCGTTCTTGGGAGAGGTTTGGCTTGGCAAACACAGGCAGGCCTAAGCGGCCTACAAAAGACAGGGAAAACACGGCTATGGTTCAGCTTCTCTGGGTGTACAATACTGCAAATTAATGTCCAGTCGGGGTGGTAAAATCTTGCAGAATGACAAATTTGTTCAGTTTAAACTGTTACTGCTTCCAGCTGTGCATCCCACCTTTCTCCCTGAGCTACTGCCCCTTATTTGGCAACAGAGAGAACCAGTCATGCGGTCTGCACCTTAGCTGTGCCATTTTGGAGCTGCGGTTCCTTATCCATCACCGAACACTTGTTGTTGCTACCACCGGAATCCTTTGTTGTAAAGGCAGTGGTTTTTAAATCCGTCTAGGGTTGCAGTGAAAGATTCATGTATAGACTCTTCAGAGAGCAGAAGTGGCAATAACTCCCCCAAATCATTACCTGTACAGAACGTCCTAGCCCTAACCTAGTATGCAACAGTACCTTAAGACTTGCATGCAATTACCTAGTCACTGATCATGTACAATATTTTTATTAGGCATATGAATTAGACACGCATTATGATATGCATGCCTAATGCATGTTTTACAGAGAACATACAAAATCAAGCATAGCAAAGTCATCTGGGGAGAGATGATATTCAGTCAAAAATTTCAGAAGTTGTCTAAGTGGCAACCAGACAGAGTGGAACTGTCATTACATCATCACTGGGATTATCACGGGTATAAAGAATGTGGTGTCACACAAAAAAATATTCTTAGTTATAAGAAATGAAACAGCCTCTAGTTGTCTAAGCATGCAAATGCAACTTCTCCTTCATCTCTTTTTCAAACTATGGATTCCTCATTAAACAAAAAGCAAAACCCAAGTAGTGTCAACATGACAAAAGGAAACTTCATTATAAATGTCACAGACAAATGAAATTTAATAAAGACAGGAATAAACCATTAAAACAAAAGTCACCTTCCACACATGTTCCACTCCATAAATAAGTAACAAATATGCTACCAGTATTTTCAAAGGTTTAACATGCTTCTTCTTCCTCCTGTATGGTGTGTTGAGGGTTAGCCCCATCCCTTAAAGTCATCTACATCAGTAAGAGCTCTAGGACCCTTCTTGCCTCAATGAGGAAGAACAAGTACAGAATTAGTGGCCATGCTCAAAACCAAGCCATCTTTTAGTTGGAACCACTTGATCTTAGTTTAGTTTTCTTGTCTGCTTTTTGGCTTTATCTTTCATTTGAAGGATTAGGCTGTGTTTTCACTTTGGCTTTGTTTTATAAAACTGCTCACATGATGTTGTGATTTAGTTGAGATACTACTGGGGTTTTTGGTTGGTTGGGTTTTTTTGGTTTGTTTTTTTTTTTTTTTTTAGAAAACTGAAATGCAGCAGAGTTGACTAAGAACATTCTCAAACTAGTAATGAGGTGAATAATTAATAATTTTTAACAAGCGCTGCAACTTTAAGGGTGGCTACAGCACTGTTCACATGTCCTGTCAGCCCATTGCCCTACAAAAGTAAGGCTTATACAATCCTGTTGTCCATTTCCCTAACCCCTCCCCAAATAGTTTATAAGATCATTAGACAACTTCAAATCTGATACAGAAGAGGTCTGAAAGGTACTGACTTCCTACAGAAAAGAACTGTACAGCTGCAGCCCAGAAGCCACGGCTTCTGAAGAAACCTACTTGGCTCGCCTGCAGCAGACAGGGCGGCCAGGAGGTACGTGCTGTGACCAGCCAGGTATCAGCCAGCCAAGAGGCAGCTTCTGCCAGCGCTTGCGCATGTCCAGCCTGTCCCCCAGCCTTGGGGAGAGGCAGCAAAGACTGGCAGGAACTGCAGGATGGAGGGGGATGTAGCAGCTGGGGAGAGGGGTTGTGAGGGGCAAATGCTAGTGTTCAGACAACATGTTATTCAGAATATTGCGTGTGAATGACCACAAGTTAAATAACTGGATGTTAGTAAAGCCTAATGAAATGCTCACGTTCCATCTTGAACAACAACATTAGGCCTGTTTTTTTTGTCTTTAAAAGAGTGGAAAATGTTCAGAGTTTGAAAAAATGATACAACCGATTAATGCTTCAGCCTGTATCACCTATCCTAATGTTAGGTGGAAGAAAATTAAAAGCATCATCCCAGAATATAAGAATGCTTCTGGAAAAGATACTGGTAATCCATCTAAAAATTGAACGTTTTGCTCTTAGAAAAGGTGCAAACTAAAAATGAACTTGTGTATGACCAGTTAATTGCTAGTTAATTAGATGATGACAGTACCTGAATTATTTTATCTCCAGGCTGCAACAACTTAGATGCTGGTCCTTCTGGCTGCACTCTGGTTACAAATATACCCTTGAAAAACAGAGGTGGAAAACATTTTTGACAACATATTTCATGAATAGTAGGATAGCATGAAACAGATGTAATTCAAAACATTTCTTCCATTTTCCATCCTAAGTAGAAGAGAATGCAATATAATTCAATGAGTCTACTGTTTTTTGTGACTGCCTTCCTTTTCTGATGTTAAATCCAGGAGAATTGCCTTTAAAGGAGTACTGAAGGGCAAATTCTGATCTGCCTTTGTTTAATTTGGCAGATGTATACGTCAAGATGAATTATCAACCACCAGAAACAAGACTGTAGGCTAAATCATGTTCTCTTTTAAGAGGCTTCCTAATTGTAAACCCCATAATTTACTATCTCAAATCTGTTGACTGATATCTGGAACTGTGCAAGAACCACTCAGCTAGAATAATCCTCTGTGTTGTCATGTGACCACTGTGGTCACCTACCACCTTGATTTTCCTTATTATTTGCCCCCAGTTTTCTCCCCTCCAGTCCTGGAGTTTAGTGGTTTGGGGAATATATATAGTTCCCACCCTGCTTTGCTCAACACTAGAAACATTAAT
>VZSZ01002460.1:113233-137914 GCA_013398815.1 Ibidorhyncha struthersii
GAAACATTAATAATCAGAAAGATTTTAAGGTGCATTAGTATAAAATACTCACATCATCTTCAGGTCTGAATGGATTCCCTCTACCACCAACTCCTCCTGATATACTAAATCCAAGTTCTGGATCCTTGTCAATTCTCACTCGAATCTAAGTAGTTACAACCAAAGTTAGATGAACTGGCTGAAAATCTGCATTCAAAGCTACTGTAATGAATTTATTACTAAGGAATTCACATGAACAAGAGCTTTAAAAAGAAAAAATCAAAAAAAGCATTATCACTGTTCAAGAGAGTTTTATATTATCTCATAATATTAATTAATCAGAACAGATTCCAATACAACAGCATTACGTAACATTGTACATAAGTTTTACTCCAATATCACTATTATTATAGTTCATGGAGGCTTTAAAGTCAGAGATATTTTGATATTATGTAAATGAATGTAATGCCCCCAGCAAATATACATGTTCCTATGAAAGAACCCTTTCGTCCTATTTTTTTGCTACCTCTAGCTGAATTTTAAAAATCAAACCTTGTTCCTAGTTGCACTCCGAGTCCTACATAGCCAACACTATGTCCCCCTTCTCTTGCCAGAACAGTTGACTAGAAAATTTATTTTACACAAGAAGTGAACGTTCTCATTCTAGCACAGAATGAAAATGTAGTTCTCAGTATCTTCTCAAAAAACTCAAAACAATACAGAGGAAACATCCTGTGTTCAAGAGAAGATTGCCACAATGAAATAGGGTTTAAATTGCAGAAGAATTTCTAACCACTTCTGTCTATCACAAAAAAAACTTATAATTATCAGGCATGCATGAGATGTTCACACTTTTGATATAGATGGACATTTCTACATTTCCAGGTTTTTGAACCATTGTGGATACAGTACTTTGCATCTATTCATTGCTAAGATGTACTGCTGCGTTGTATTTTTTTCAATTACTAGATAAATAATGAATTGGTGATCAATAAATGTAGTTGAGGAACATATTTCTAGCTCAGTAAAAAGATGCAAATTTAAGTTTCTGGTACATTTCTCTCTTAAAATGTTCAGGTAAAAAGTACAAAGAGCTCAAAACTAAGAGGAATGTGACTTTAGTAGAACTGCACTGAGATAATGCTGTCTTCTGCTGGAGATAAATTCCTACACTGTCTCTGTCACCACCTACAGAGAAATAGTAATAAACGAAAACAATCTAACAATTCACTGCACCTGACAGACAGATGCCATATCATCAAGTTAGATTTTATTCTTACTTCTTGCTTTGCCAACTCGTGGCTTTGTCTGGAAGAACACTGGGACTGGGTATAGGGAGGTTGGTGGGCAACTTTCAACATCAGATAATCAATTAATTGCTCTCTAGACGGATGTCTTGCTACTGATGATTGAGGAGGGAGATGATGGACTTGGCTGTAGTTTGCCTGAGGTCTTTGAGGCTGGCACATTTGTCCATTTGTCAAAGGTATCTGAATAAAACATGAATACTCAATGTCATACATTTTATAAGCAGCAATCCTCAATTTCTCCTTTATTATTTCAATATTTCTCATACTTGACTGCTTTTAATTTTAGGAATATTACTAAAACTGCTCTTCTGAATCATGTGCAATTATACTCCATTTTCATTATAGTCATCAGCTTTGACCTACTGAGAACAAATCTGAAAAACAAAAATTTACTTCAAGTGCTAATCTACTAGAACAGACTAGACAGTCTTTGCGTTTAGGACTTGTTTCACCGAGTTAACCCAACGATTATTTGCTAGCAGTGCAACTGACAGTATTGACACTTGGCTGATACCATTATAGTTTGCACTTTTACTGCATAAAATGCAGGGATTTTGTAACAATCATACACAAAATAAAAATCCCACACAGCTGGCAGACAGGAATTACATGCTCTCTGAGCATCTTTTGGTGACTGCTCCACAAATTCACATACAAGCTCAAGATTTTGAATATCAAAACTGTAATGGTATTTCCAATGAATGTTACTCTTTTGTTAACACATCTGTCTCTTATTTGATAGGTATAACGATAACAAACAGCAGTAAAGTACACAACTCTCAAGACACGCAGTGCACTCAAATCACATCACTAGGGATGGTGCTGGGGATGGCAATGTTTCTTACTGAAGCCTCAGAGTTACTGTTCAGGTCTGCAGCTGTGTGTTGAGATGGTTTCCCTCCTCACTGGTATGACTAAGTAGTCACTCATCCCTCTGTAAGATTCCCACATTGCAAAAATGCTACAGGCTTGAGTTACAGATTTTTTTTCTGCCTGCCACCATTATCCCATTAGTTATAGGAGAAAAGGATATTAAAATAGTACATCTCTCTCAGTATTATAAAAAACTGAAGTGTGCAATTTTCAACCTTTAACCATGCTATGTGAATGGATACATATCAGAATCTATTCAATCAAGGTGAGTTTTTATGTCAAAGTGATTCTGAGAAACAGTAATGGGTGTATATATACAGTTTTTAGATTATTTACAGATTGCATGTATTCAGTTTACATGATTTTTCTACTGAAAACCTAAAGCATGACAGGAAAACTATTTTTGTTGCACTTCCAGAGGTACGGTTTGCATAGGCAACAAGTATCAACGGCTATGCAAATTCCCAATATTCAATGTCTGTAAAAATGCAACTGAAAGTACTGAAGTTATAAAAAGAAAATCAATTGCTGCATCGTAATAATTTACAAGCATCCATTTAGTTTCATTGTACTAAGACCTGCCTGTATAGACAGTCCTTAGAGATGAACACAGAACGACTCCTACATATTCTAGTTTATCATCACAATTTCATCACAACAGATTTCAAATTTGTTCTTTACAAGGTTTAATCAACTTCAGATTGCTTTCCTGAAATCGTCTGCCATATTCCAATTTCCACTTGCAATTACATCTTTTGCTGCAAATTTCTTCTTTCAAAGCCCCTACTGAAGAAAAATGAGAACTATCCCCCTTCATATAGTTAACCATTTTGTCTTCCAAAAAGAGGGAGCTAATTTATGCCACCTTCAATACCTGGGTATTACATTTTAAAGAAGCCTCAGCTGCAACTGCTATTCCAATATATGTTTCTACTACTACTAAAAAAGAAAAAAAAATCCTTACAAATAATAATAAACGTATCCTATCCATGGTGTTGTGTAGATAATTACCTGCACAGCTATTTTCTTCATGCTGTCCGGAGTAACATCTTTGAGACTAACTGTGGCAGATGAGTAATTCTGCTGTCCTGAAATGAATACCTCATCCTGGCATTGGTCTCCTGGAGTAGAAGCCTGGGGATGCTTTAAACAGAATTGAGCAGTAAAGATGACTGTCTTCATATAATTCAGACTAAAAAATTCTCGTAAGAAGCCCAGAATAAAACATAAGGGCTTGATTTTTTCTTTATCTTCTTTGATTAACTAGTACATTGTTTAAGTAGAAAATCTTACTAGCCAAGACACCACACCCATGAAATACAAAACCTAGCAACTGCAGAGGTGTCTTTGATCACCAATATATTGATAAGGAAACTAAAAAAATGCCAAGAACTGCCTATTCGAGGATTCATATGGTTAAAAGAAGTCTTCTATTGACTTTATCCTGCTCACTATGGATAACATAACAACGCTTAGGATGCTCAGAGTTAGAGTCATTTTCTCACATTTTCTTACAAACTAAAATATTAATTTTCTTGGATGCCTACAGTATCTTAACAGTACCGTTTACATCATCAGAATTTGTCTGGGGGAGGAAAAAGCATAGTAAGATTTTGTTCAAACCTTTATCAACCTAGGTGAAATTCAGAATGGTAATCTCTTGTTCACATATGTAGAACAAAACCAGACAGTTTTTCATATGTTCAACCATCCATAAAAGCCAATAAGAGAACTCAACTTTACGACATTTAATTTAAAAGCCTTGCAATAAGTTTAAGGCATATGAAGTGAAGGCAAAGTAATTGGATTTAGTGCCTGTAGAAAAATTCCAGCATATAATTATATTCTTTTTATTGAAAGCACTGTCCATATGTAAAAGGATAACACTATCAATTTAAGGACACCTCTCACAGTTCATTCTTTCCCCCTCTATATATTGCAATAGCCTCCTGTAGGTACTCACTCGAACAACGTGCACACCAGAACCTCTTCTGTCTGCAACACTCAAGGCAACACTACCCTGGCTGCCATGCAGATCCCTAGAGCTGCCATAGTGAAAGCTGCTAACCGCAGCATAATTGGAATTAAAGGACCTAGACAGCATGCTCTGAATAAAGAGGGGACAGATTTAACACAGAGATTAGTGCAGCATGCATAAACCACAAGACATGTTATACAGACTAATACAAACATATTCCATTGTCATGCAAGATAAAAACCATGCAAGAACAGTACCACCGTGATGTATAAAACACAACTCAGTGACCCTTATTTACCTTTATTTACTGTAAATCAGCATGCAATCAGCAGTTAACATGCAGAATTACATGTAAATAAAGTCATTCAAACGTTCATGTGTCTGGAAAAACAAAGGTGCACAGCTTATGAAAATTTCTAGATTTTCATTAAATTTGCAACATATCTTTTTTTTGTAGGAAGAGAAGCTGGCAGTCAAGATAAACACCTGTGGAAAAACATCTAATTACCAGTTATTATTTTGTCTCATTTTCCCCCTGTATTACTGGTACAGTACAAATAACTCACACAGAGACAGAGATTTGACTGTTTGACCGGGTTTTCTTACTATTACAATACTGTCATCTTCTGCAACGCATTGCAATAACAAGAACATGAACGAGCCTCATTTAAAGAAAAAGAGGCTTGAAAGAAACCTTGGAGTTCACCCCTGTGCCACTGCAGGCAATCAAACAGGTAACATGAGCTCAAGGACAGAGGTGATAGTGGATTGGTTTTGAGCTTCATTACCTTACAAACCTGACCTCTGCAATACTGGCAAGAGTAACAGAAAGCAAGCAGTAGACATTAATGTCTTGCCACCACGGACTTTTCCAGTTGTAAGAACAAAACAAAATAAAAAGACTGCACCAAAGAAGGAAAATCCTCCTTGTGCCAACTGATGAATGAAACAAACCTATCTTGAAAAATTGACAAAGACTCATGACAAAATATGATCACCGTAAAAGATAAACCACAAGCATCAAACCCCAGCAAATCCAAAGTTTTGGGGTTGTTTTATAAAGTTTCTAATTTTTCCAAGTTAAAAAAAAAAAAAGTTCAAAATACATATCATTTGACGAAGATACAACTCTTCCATGAATAAACACATTTTGGTGTTTCTGTTGTCTACATATACTAATCTGATTTTGAAAATAGTTACTAGTCCTCAGGCTGACAATTACTCTTTCATACTAGCTTTATTTTGTGAAACTAAAACTAGTTTAATAATCAAAGTCATATGCCTCTGCACATTCATACTCCCCAGATGCTCTGGTAGCACAGTCATTGGAAACTTCCTTGGAAAACAGTATTTACTGACAATACTTGGCTTTCTTGGTCAAGGCTCCTGGATGACCTCTCACTCAATAGCACAGTGAGCTTTCTTCATGCTCCTCTTCCACACCTACCCTGCTCTCTAGTCAATGGATTTTTCAAGCTTCCAGACAAGTTTCCAGAGGCTTTTCCCCTCTTGGAAAGGGAAGACTGTACTCGGCATTCCAATCTCTCTTTACTAAACATTCAATCTGAGTTTACTGCTCTTCTAAGTTTCAGGCCAAACACCCAGATTAAACTGCCAAAGCCAGTCTTTCTTAGCTCCTTAGTGCCTTAAAGCATCTTCTTACTACTCTTCTCAAAATAGTCTCTATAATTAGCCAGGTGGCCTTCTTCCCTGACTTGTACAGGCAAGTCCCTGAAGTTTCCTTACAGGAAGCTCCTCTCAGAGGCTCCTATATCTCTCCATCTTCTGTAAGTGGCAAAAAGACAGATAAAAATAGAAGGAATGCATGGTGAGACTAGAAAGTTATCTGCTGAAAGTGTCTGTAGCAGACCATCTCAGCATAAAGATCCTTAGATCCACTAGATTCACTCTTCTCTTAAATGGACACAAACAGATGGTCAATAGATAGTGACAATCTAAACCCAGATTTGTATATAATCTAAGATAGACCTGCAATAGGAGGTAGAACTTTCCTAAAATTTGCAGAGGCGTGAACTAGTTAAGGAGTTAAGATTTCAGTGAACTCAGTTTAGTGAGCTTCAAAGTGATTACATAGCTGGAGACTAGTTTTACTCAAGGCTTTATAAAATCTCCTTTCTTGGTAGAGACTTTTTCCAAAGTACAAAAAATGACTGTGCAGTTGACGTAGGGAAGACATGAGAAGTACTGCAAACACCATTTTTCTCATTCTCTACATTGGGCAGTGTCTCAACACTAAATTAGAAGGAACCCACAAGTACAAGATGTACAGAACAAATAATATTTAAAATAACATGGAGTTGTAAGAAAGTTTTAGTTTAAAACAAGAAGAGATTCCTAGTGACAAATCTAGGAAGTATTTTTCCTCTACTTATTTTTAGCTGGGAAGAGAGAAACTGAGGCATTTGGAGTGCGAACAGTATACTTCCTAATTTTGCTTCTGAATATGAGCACAATGAAGGTTGTACATTTCCTAGTGAGATTCCTGATGACTTGCTGCACCAGAGAAGACACTTTTGGAAATCTGAATATGCAGATTCCATTAAACCCCCTGATTTTTATTCCAATTTATTAAAAATTAACTATGGAATAAACGTATGGTCTAAACTTCAGATTAAACATGAATGTTAATGCCAAGTACCAACTCCATTTTCCACCTGATTTGCTAGTGTCTTAGGGCATAATGGCCTGCAAAATTATAATTCAAATATCTGAGGCTTGAGAAATCTCATTTCAGTTATTCAAAACTGATACACACTAACCAATATACATGCCATGTTCCACTATATTTTTGTGAAAGCTAAGTTTACTAGAAACCAGTTATTCAGCCATGAAGAACACATATTAAAAGCTACAATACATCAAGAAAAGATGGCTATGTACAAAGTAAAAAAAAAAAAAAATCAGCATGTAAATCAGGATTTGTAGTCAAAAATCAGACTCTAATGGAATCAGTTTAGATGCAGGCAGCTAGTAGCATAGTGTTAGGGTTTACTTACATTCTTTCTAAATGCTAAGAGTCAGAACATAATCTCCATTTTGCAGCTCACAAGAGAATTAACAATTTCAGATTTCAGAAGGGTGTCTTTTGGGAACTGAAGTTTCTTAACGCATTTACTTAGGTGCAAGACAATAAATACTGGAATTTACCTAGGAAAAAATTCTGTTGGATATTACCATTGTAATTTTAAGACTGGCTGGAGTCTGTCATGACAATCCATGAAATTTTGGTATAAACCAGGAACTAATAAAATTAAAGTATCTGCAGGGAACAGGACTATACATTCTACTTGTCTTGGAGTAGCCTTAACTGGTAACTTAACTGCTAAGCCTAACTATTAGCCTTTTTATTTATTTATTAAGCAGCTAAAGGTGGACGTAAGTTATCCTTTGAGGCTGTATTAAATGTCTAGAAATCCCTTCACTTTTCCTTCCCACCTTGGCTATCTAAGATTCTTTAGAAGTTTGCTCAAGGTATTCTGGAACACTTGAAATAATTAAAATTACTGTTTAAAGCCTTTTGGAATAAAAGCACATAAGCAAAAAACCTCCTTGTTCAAAATCTCATAGAATTCTAGCAAGATACCAGTTTATCCCAAAGAACGTAAACATTATGAAACTATTCTTCAGTCACGAGACAGGAAAAAAAAAGGCATGAATTTTGGTCTCTGATCCTGCAAAAAAAAAAATGTATCTTCAATAAATGACAGCATTCCTACTGAAGAGTTGCATATGGAAAATTACATATAATTTAAATTCTACGGTCAGAACTTTTGTTATTTACATTCTAAAT
The DNA here is from genome assembly GCA_013398815.1 of Ibidorhyncha struthersii. Taxonomy (NCBI): domain Eukaryota; kingdom Metazoa; phylum Chordata; class Aves; order Charadriiformes; family Charadriidae; genus Ibidorhyncha; species Ibidorhyncha struthersii. Next base: position 121,185 of record VZSZ01002460.1, read on the forward strand.
GAACAAGATTTTTATTCCTTTTAAAGTTCAATATGCTGAGTTCTGAGGTCCACAAAATATCATTATAACACATGGATGGTCTGGTAGTCCATTCAAAATAGAGAAAAAAAATTAAAACTAAAATCAAAATTTTAAAATAACAACTACTGAATTTAGTTTTGTGTAATTGATCGGTGTCAAAATATCCTTCAGGCTATAATCTTATAAACACTTAAGCACTCAATTTTATGTGAGCACAGACCCACTGAAGTTACTTTCCTCGACATACTGAAGCACTCTTAACTTGGAGAAAATCTGAGGCCATATCCATTAAAATATTTTTGCATGTTAGGTATGTAGCATAAAAAATTAACTCAAGAAACACTTTCAAACTTTGATTAAAACTGCAATTCTGCATCGATACTGAAACACTTGCACTTTTTTCTTTTAATAAGGCACTGTACACTGGCAACTTTGAGAATAAAACCACCTAATCTGATTTCTGAATTAGAAAGTAGAATTCAAGCTTTATGACCTCTTCTCTGAAAGCTCTATTTTAAAATTAGATAAAAAAATAGAGGAGTTAATTCCAGATTAAATTAGAATTGCAAGCAAACACACACCTGATGAACTCCCAAGAGATCCACAAAAAAAAAAAAAACCCAACAAAAAACCCCACGTATGTAAGGAAAGGACAGAGCCGGGCCCAGTAACTGTTTCTGCCTATTCAACACATTGAAATATAATAGAAATTTGCAGATAGCCATTGCAGATATTTATTACTGCAATTTACAGATGAGAAATCCCTCTACCACACAATAAAACGTGTGTAACACTAGCGTTTTTACACAGGCAATATTTTAGTTTAAATTCCTAAATGAAAACTTTCAACAAGACTACTATAGAAGACTACTGCAACATATCAGGTAGTAAAATTGGCAAGTCACACTCAAAAAGGAAAATATGCTGAAAAACATTACTGCTCTTAAAAAACTCACCTGTCCACTAAATTTCTGAGGTTGCGGGTGGGGTAGAAATGACTGCACGCTTTCCAATAGCTTAACTAACCACTAGAGAGCAGCTTGACATTTAAATGAGCTCTTCTCTCTACCCCACAATAAAATACTCTTTGCATCAGGGAAGCAAGTTGTTTCTCCTGAATATATGCAAAATTTATATTTACAAATGGTCTCATGAACTGTTTCGCCTTCCTTCAACCAGATGGCTAATTTTAGCTGCTCAGTGTATGTCCCCTTTCAGCTTGTCAAAGGGACTACAAACACTGGTTACTTGGCTGGACTTGAAACTACCCTGTATCTCTCCTCATGCAAAGTAAACTCTTGAAAGTTTTTTTTCCCCTACCTATATTAGGTAAAAAGGGCTAACACATAAAACAAGAACTAGCTTATCCAATTTATCCAACAGACACTGTTTGTTTAAGTGGGCTCACCCCACCTGCCTCTCTCCCTCCAGTTACTAAATTTTCTGAAAACAAAATAAGCAAGTACTTCAGGAGCTTAGCAAAAAACAAACAAACAAACAAACCCACCCACAACAAAACCAACCCCCCAAACCCCACTATACCCTCTTTCCTAATAAACACAGGACAGAAATAATAAACATGATTAAATTCAGTAACAGATTCAGAAAAGTCACAGCAAAGGTAATGCTATTAACCCATACTGTTGTGTATAACCACAGGCAAGAAGATATGAATTAAATATTCATCATAAGGCTTAATTTTGTATACCTGTTTTTGTCAGTGTTGTGTCTTATGCTTTAAAAAAAGAAATGCAATTTTAAATCCATGAAAGCTCTGTCAAAGCAATTTCCAATAAATGGTCCTTAAATGAGCTCTGTAATTGAACTTGTTCCTTAAAAATGCTTGTTCCTTAAATGAGTTCTGTAATTACTGAAATTTTTTTCAGACTTCAAAACATTTCAGAAGTCTGGTTTACAGATTAAGCCCCCCCGCCCAGCTAATTTTTAATTACAAACAGAAATACCGAAACCATTATTTTAAAAGAACAAAGAAAGATCCAGTAAATTCCTAGAATTTCCACATTATCATATTTGCCAGCTGCCATATAGGATCATATCTACATTTTTCACAGTTCAGATTTTTCTTTTTAAGTCAGTCATATTCCAGAGAATATAAAGTTGACAATTATATAGACATTCACTTTTAAACTCGTAAATACATCTCAGATTGCTACTTTAAAATGCTTCAAGGACAGACAAAAGAAGCACACACATACAAAACAGGCTTCTGTTAAATTAGATGCACAGCTAAGATCTCAGTAGCAGCTATTCCATATCACTTTAGTAGGAAACAAAAATTAAGGTTTACATATAAAGCACGATAGAAAGTATGGACAGATAATAAAGGGAATCAAATCAGGCAATCAATTTCATTTCAGTAAAGCTGACTACACTGTACAGTACCTGAACAGGAATCACTGGTATATTAAGCATTGTCCCTAACACCTCAAATGTAGATGACATAAGAACGAGCTATAAACAAACTGCATCAGCAGAAGTTTTGTCTCCCGCTGTATTCAGGGATTGCTGGGATCTTTGCTTCCCTGTCATTACATGTAAGATTTGATAGATGCATCCAGGAGAATGGAAGATCAGAGAACACACCTGTTATTTGAGTTGGAACATGGTGAGGTTTGTGACCGCCTTGTGGGACAAAGGGTCCCCACACTACAGCACAGCACTGTGAAAGCCTTAAAATGTTTTATGCTGTATGTGACTCAAATTGGATCAGAAGAACAGGTGCAGCTGCTGTGCAGGCTTCTTTAAAAAACAAACAAAACCCACCCCTTTCTATCACCAGAAGTTATGCAACTTCAAACAAACAATAGCAAACCCATCCCTCCAAATACTTGGATTTCCAAAGAAAAATTATAGTTAAAAGTAATTTTTCCAACAATCTCCTATTAAATTTCTTTAGCTATCAAAGATACTGAAGTATTTAGCATAATAATCACAAACCAAACTATGTTCTTTCAAAAGAAATTAAAAAAGAAAATCCATGTAGCTGGCATAATCAAAATGTATTTTGGCTGCTTTACTCACTTCCCCTCCAAGGAAACAGGATCAGGCTAATGACATTCTACCCATTATTTAGTGATGATATTTTTAACTGGTTTAGCTGGACAGCATAGATTACACTCTTCCAGCCTCTACTCAAATTCTTTGAAGATATGTAATTGTTCAGGTCTACATATCAGCTCAAATTCTTGATAGCATTTACATTACATAAAGAATCCTGTTCATCAGCTCTAGTTACATCAAAACCTCCTGTGATTTCCTGAAATGAGCAAGATTTTAAAGTGTTCTCATCTCACAGCAATAAATATTCATTCAACAATCTGTCAGATACCCAACTTCAAAAGGCAACTGGCTTGGAGGCAAATACATGTTAATTATGGCTTTTGAATTCTTCAGCAACTGAAGCTGTAGAGCTATACTTCCAAACAGATTTTACTGATTTTCTTTTCCTTGTTCTTAAAGAGAAGAAATAGGGGGAAAAAGGCAGAACAGAAAGATCAAGAAGTGTAAGGGAATATTTTAGTATAATACAAATACAATGCTACAATAAAAATTACCTGGCCTAAAATAGCTGGCCTTGTAGTCCAGCAGGTCAATGTCACATTATTTAATGTGTTCTAAAGTAATTGGACTAAGCTGGCAAATATGATATAAAACCAACAAGAACTTTTTTTCTTTGGGGAAAAAGTTAATTTACAGTCTACCATTTGACTGTTTCTCAGATATTCAAAACAAACACATTTATCCTTTTTAAGGTAGTATCAGAAGTATATTTGCACTGGTAATTAAAAGCAGTTCAAAACACTGAGTATTTACTTATTCCATATCCAAGCAACAGAAAGATAGAGGAGTTTTAAAATTATTGTATTTACCTTTTCTAGCTTTTTAGCCTCAATATGTCGCAGCACCTGTTCCCTCCAGTCATGAGGGACTTTAGTTTTTCCTGGAGGGTCTAATAAAGAGTGTTCAGAGTTAACCCTCGAGTTTGATCTCTTTGAAGGGCTAGTCCGTGAGTAATTGAAATCACTAACTGACATAGTTCTTTCCGGTATTTCATTCACTGACTGCCGAGCACTCTGTGGTCGGGCAACATTAGGACCATCAATGCTATAGGTCCTGGCAGAAAGAGGTCTCTGTTGCCCAGACATTACTGGTGGAGCTCTCCCCATTGAATGCAAATCCCTGTATGTTAAATAGTCCCCTTCAAGAACCTGGGTCCGCCTTGAAGGTCCAGTATCCCCAACATTTATAGAAGCTGTAGAAGACACACTGCTCTGCCTTTGAAGAGTATGTCTGGTTGCTCCCGGGAGCAGTCTGTCATTCAGTGGAACAGCCCACATATCTTTATGTCTCCCAGCCATCCGTTGATGAGTGCTATACACAGCACTGGCACGAACATTGTTATGATTCGAGAAATTCATATTGGCGGAATGCTTTATATAGCTGGGGGTTTCTGTACTGTCAGACCTAAGCAGATGTGAAGGAGGTAAGCTGCCTTGTTCTACTTGGGTGTTTTGTTTCTGGGCCCACAAGGTGTCTTTCGCTGTTGCACTGCTGCTGTACTGAATATTATACTGGGGAGGGCAAAACATCTGTGCACCACTTCCTGCTGATCCTCTCGCTACATTAGGACCTTCAGGATTGTGATTTGAGTCAAACTTGAACACAGTTTTTGCAGAAGATACTAAATCAGATGATGATGATGACCCAGGAAAAACCTGCAAAGGCTGATCACACAGAAGAGTAGCGGATTTACTTCGGACTATGTTTTTTCCATCTGCACTATCAGATGCTGATTTCACCACTGAGTTTGACTGTTGAGATCCATTCTCACTGACTATATCATAGATTTTCAGACCACCAGTGTCCATACTGGTGATGCTATGAGATTTCATCACAGAACCACTTCGCTGTGGAGACAAATCTTCAGTACTCCTTGAAACAGACAGCTCAGCAGAATCGCCATCAACTGTAGTGCTTCTCATTAGTTTGTCTTTACTGGGAGACTGTACTGCTTCCTCAGGATGTCCATTTACTTTATTTACAGGATATTTATTTCCATTTTCCAAGTGCTCACTTTCTTCTTGCATGTTGTTATTCAAAAAGCCCTTTACTGAAACGATTTCCCGTGTTTGTAATGTTTCTAAAGGAACTGGCCCTGCCTCTTCACTAATTAGTTTATTGATATTCATGTTTATTTGGTCTAATTTGTGAGACTCCTCTGTAGGAGTGCTTAGATCAACACTCTTTCCTACCAGGCCTAATCTTTCTTCAATGCTTAATTCATATTCAGACAAATTTGTAACCTTCTCTTGCATATTTATTTTTTCTTCCACTGTAATGCTCAATTCACCTCCATTTTGCAAAAGATTATTCAAATTTTCATCTTCTCGTCTGGAAAAGAAGATGGCTCTTAGAAGAAATTCCAAAAGGAACCAACATATTCCTTTAAAAACTGCTTTAGAAAAAAATAATCATTAACATGCTACACAGCCATACTGTGCACACAAAATGGGACAAAGACCAATATACAACCAGATTTATGATTTGCTATCTTACCATTACAGGAATATATTACATGGAGGGCTCATTTTGGCAACATTTGAGTCCTCTGACTTCAGAAGTTTAAATTCAACAGGAGTTATTAAAGACAGTTAAAAAGTGTCAACAAATACAAAGTGACAATAATTTTTTTTAATCAAATACTTGCAAGTTCCATGACAATTTTAGACAAATGTCTTGTTTCTACTTCTAACTAAGACCTCAGAAAGAGTAGCAACCTGTAAGTCCATTCTTTATGAGTTTCTAAAAGCCTTTTATAGTTATATTAGTAATCTAACTGATCTTCAAAATTATGCAAATAAAAACATAGAGCTTTTAAAATTGTGTATTGAAGTATTTTGCAGGGATAACAAATTATAAAGACGGAATTATTATACCCTATTATTAAAACAGATGAGAACCCTGTCCTATACACCAAATTAGTCTGTGAATTTTATTGTTTGGGTTGTTTTTTTTTTTTTTAATAGAACTATTCTGTTAAACCTTATTTTAAAATGTTAAAATTTAAATTATTTCATGAATGATAAATTAATGAATTAAAGGAATGGACACATAATATGAAAGATTAAGTAACATTTTGCTATTATATTGGTTCAGTTGTATACAGCATCTTACAAACCTGATCTTGGATAAAACAGCAGCATGTGTTTCTTTGTCTGGAGAACAGAGAGAAATATCTTGGCTACTATCAGTATTTAAGGAAACAGAATCTGACATTCGAGAAGGAGAGGAACAGTTGCTGTTATTTTGATTGCTATTGTGGGTGGCTTCATCTGATAAGGAATCAGCATCTTTCGAATCATCTGAAATAAAAATTTGCCAATTTAGTTACAGACACATATATCTGTTTAACAGTTATTTAATGTGTGTATGTTACAGTATTTAGAAATTATCTCTTGTTCTACAGTATATTTTACTACTGGAAACTAAAATGCAAGCTAACACCTTTGTAAATTTCAGTTAAACTTACAAAAGACTGTTAGCAATAGTTTCTATTTTTTAAATATTTGGCTCAATGTAAAAGGCCCTCACCTGTTAATGAAATTTAACCTGTTGCTTTATTCCCAAAGTTTCCTTGCCATAAGCTAGTGCTTCATTATACTTCCCCAAAATATCTATCAAGTTATATTTCTGGTTTTGCAATTATTTCAAAGTTTTGAATTACGAGTCTGTTAGCCCCTATGAAAATGAAGTACACTGCTTCACATGCAGGATTTTGAAAGCGTACATAGTTCCCAATTTTGAATATTATATCATTGTTAAATAGCTATTTATTAGACCGAGCACTCTGGAAGGACCTAGATCACTGGATAAGCTCTGTATAGTTTCGTAAATGTGAAAAAACAGGAAAGAAAAATGTTCTTCTGCAGAGTTGGAATCCATTGCATTCCCATGCTTTACAGATCACTTAGGACAACATTTTCAAAGTAAATTACACCTGTGCACATTGAGTTTTGCATAATGTATGCATAATTACATACTATATCCATATAAAAATAATTTCTCTGTGGGACTTCAAGCCAGCCAGGATTTTGATATAAGCATATAAATACATTAAATTTTTGCTTCAGTTACATGTGCCAAAAGCATACATTTTGTGAAACTAATGTCTAGAAAGAAGGTTGGACTTGGTACTTTAGTCAGGCATAAAACCCCAAAGATAGCATTGATAAACTTCAATCTTTTCACCTGCATGTGATCCTCAGCACACTCTTCCTGCTGCCTCTGTGTGGTTTTCCTTCATCCCCACTAAGTATCACCCTTTTACATCTAATGGACAGAAGAGCCTTTTGTCCTGGAAAGTACTAGACTAGGATATCATACATAGCAAAATACAATTTGCTCTAAGTTTTAAATTATGTTTCCTGTGAATTGTAGGCCACTCCTTACTCCTAACAAAATGGTTACCCAGACCAAAATTATCCTTCAGAGAATATAAAACTTATGTACCAAACCAACATTCTCAAGCGTCCTGTCAGAGGAAAGAAGAAAAATAAAAGAGTAAAGTGACTCTGGAGAATGAGAAGTTTATTCTTAAACCTTAGGAAGAGAGCACAGCTTTTTTGAGAAATTTAAACAAGTGACATTGCTGCCTACAGCAGCAATAATCCACAAAATCTGGGGGAAGGGGGAAATACAGAATATTTCCAAGATAAATACCACTTTCTGCAATTCTTTTCTTAAGCGTATCAACAGTATGTTCAAGCTAACAGTCCTCCAAAACACCCACATTTCCCTTTCCCCTCCGCTTTTCACTGATGACAAGAAACAAGAAAATTAGGATGTCAGCACAGCTTTCTCTACCACACACGCAGGTATAAGATATTACAGATTTTTTTTTCTGGCCTCACTGCTTAAATAGAGAATTGACCCTCTTTCTTTTAAAACGTACAAATTAAATCTACTTTTACATAATTTAATTGGAAAAACTAGCTGCTTTGAGTGGAGAAATTATCAGAATCACACAACACTTCTATTACTTTTTATGGGATCTAACCTTTTTTGTTATTGCTGAGAGCTACCACTTTTGGTTGGTTTATGGAGGTTTCTATCAGCGGTGGTCGCATTTCTGCCATTTTCATCTCTTCATCAGAGGAGAGTTCTTCTGACTCCTGCTAGAGGAAAAACAACTTTATGCCATGCATTTTAAAGAACTCCTTAAAGGTTAAGTAAATGTTATCTAAGCTGTCACCCACTGAACAATAAAGGAGAAAAAATAAACAGCAATGTAACATAGGCATAACATAACAACTGTGTAGTGCATTTGTAGTGCAAGTCAACTGAATTTAGTAATACTTGCCACTGAATTATCTTTAACAAGCAACACACGCAAACTTGCATTGTCACTGATGAGCTCCATGGGAACGACGCTCAAACCTGTACTTCAGCTCAAAAACCTATTTGGAGCAAGCAGATGCAGCCTCTGTTCCACCACTGGAGACAACCTCCAGTTCAGCTCCAGTCAGAAAGTTATCACTGAACCAGCAAACAACCCAGACTGACTAGCTGGGTATTGGTTATGCAGGAAAGAGCTCAAACTGAAACAGCTATAGAGTAGGATGACCAAGACAATTTTAGGAATGGAGATCTATGCTGTGAGAAAAGCTGAATGAGCTTGGCTTGCCTAGTCTAGCAAAAAAAAGAGCAAGTGTAGCTTGGGTTTATATCTCTAAATTTACACTGGAAGTAAATTCAAAAAGGAAGAGAATTTATTTAACTTGAAGAACAATGTCAGAGAAATAAAGTGATGCTGAATACATTTAAGCTAAAAACCACTAATTCGTAACCATAAGATGGAGCTCATTGCACTTATGAAAGCACTTAACTGACAAAGCTACTGCAAAAGCAGCCATGTGACTGATTCAGTATCCTACTACCAGCCCTATATTCCTATCATGTTCAAAATCCAATTGTTTCCAGTAATATTTTGAAGGAAAAAAAACCTTCTTTCCCCAAAGCGGAAATTTCTTTCTAGTAAACACTCTTCCTATTACAAATGTTACAAAATCCATGTTGCAGATTGCAAAAATAGTCCGCCAATGTTGATACTAACTACCTGGCCAGTTCTCTGGACTGCAGGGAGGACAAACCTGACCAAGATGTAACAAAACAGCTATCATAGTCTTCATTAAAAATAAAAATCCATCTGTTTTTCTCTGCAGTCAGAACAGACAACCCCTTCACTGCCTCTACCACGTTGTCCTTCCTCTTGGATGTGACATACGACAAGTGTAATCAATGATGAAATGAAAAACTTACACACGTGCAAAGTTTAGATACTTGGATTCAACTGCGATAGAGTTACCAGCAGGTTATTACATGGAAGTAAGGAATTCACTATCCCTGATTGACTACACAGTGCTGCCTCATTTACTTACTGGCATACAGCCAGCTACAAAGAATTGCTGTCACTATCATTAGATGACTAATGTGATTTTCTGAAATTGTTTTTAAACTAAAGAACAACGTCAAAACTAATATTTTCAGAAAGCATGTAGAAGCCAGAAGACACTAGCGGGGAAATAGCAGCAACATCCACAACCGCTTGGTTACAAAGTCTCTTCAGCAGAAGTATGATGTATGCATGTTCCACTGCTTACACAACACAGGCAAAAATAATCTGCTTGTGAAGCTAAGAAAAAAACATTTTAAAGGTTGTGATTGGCAACTGATTAAGCGACAAGTTCCAGAATTTGACATAAGTCTGAAACATTCTAAATAAATGAATACATGGTGTTTGTCAGAGATGTGCAAAGAGTTTAGAAGTTTAAAACCTCTGACTCTTTACAAGAGCTAAATACAATCCAATTCATATTCATGACAGCTCACCAATAAACACAGAGGAATACATATTTTTAAACTCACCTCTCACTTTTCATCTGAAATGAATATGCATAGTCACTTGGATATACAAGTTTTTGATTGCTCCCACTAATCAGATAGTTTGTCATTTCAGTGACAATTAAAATTGATTATTTAATGAAGAACTGACGATCAAGCAAAAATTCTAAGTCTTTTCACAGTTTGATACTGAGGTCAACTTTTAATCGAGTGTGATTTATTTTTCTTTAAACGCATGTACCTTTCATTATGTACTTTTTATTAGCTATTTCAACTTTTACTCAAAGTAATCTGAAGTATAGAAAAATATTGCATTGCAAACTATCTGTATTTAAGCACTTATGCATGGCAATTTTTTGCTATTGTCAACATAAATTTTCATCTCCAAATTCAACACAACACCAGCGCAATTCTTTGACCGCTATGATGCTCATTGCAATGCCATACCTCGAGCGTGTCTTCATGGTTGACAATTGTTTTCGTGTTCTGCAAGGTTTTAACAAGTGCAGTCATCTGTGAATTTGCAGTGCTGTGCTCAGCTTCTGGTTCAGTAGGCTTCTGCACAGAGCTTCCTGCTGAATATTGCTTTCTATCATCTGCTTTGTTCTTTATTGAAGCAGTTTCTGAAGTCTACAGGATTAAGAACATCAGCAAAAAAAAATCCTGAAAGGTTTTCAGTAACATATGATATATAGAGTTAACAATACATATTTTCAGGAACTATGGAATGGAAAATCTGAACTTTGAAATAATAAAGTACAAAACGCACCAGGTTTGAAATGCAGAGAAATCTGCAGATTACAGAGGTACAGTCCCTACCCTTTGTCAGTTTGACTCTCTTCCTTATTGGGATCAATTTGTACCATTAAATTTTCAGTTAAATAAAAAAAGGCGAAGAATATCTACAATGAGACATGTCAGCACCAAACAGTAGTCCTATCACGCTACATCAGCCCTGTTAGAGACTCCTGACTCTGTGCCAACTTGCTCTGATTGCCTTCCCAACTTATCATGTAAAACCTCCAGTCGCGAGGGCAGGAGTAAGATGCTTAGAGATTATCCTGAGTTTCATTGTGAAGTCTGGTGAATAAAAGAGGATCAGAGGATGACAAAGATGTCATCCTCCAGAAACTGAAGAAGCCAGCTCCTTAACATAGTTTGTATTTGGCTGAGAATCAAGTCACTTTCCTTGTTCTTAGTGTCACAGAAAAATTGCTACTGCAAACTAGACATTTATTACAGACTCTTTTAGGTGGTGAAGTAGTAAATTCTGTTCTTTAATCTGACAATTTTTCTGCTAAAGCATTAGAGGGGAGGGAGAAGAGAATTAAAAGGAATCAGTGATACTCTAGATTTTTGGAAGTTCTTGCAAAGTCAGAAGAGAATCTCTAACCTTTACCCCCACATCTTTTACAGAAACTGTCTGGCTTTCTCGTTTCGACTCCTTGGCAATATCTTCAGTAGATTCTTCATCCTTTAGCCTATGTACAATTGTCTGGACTGTTTTGACCATATTCTTCAGCTCATCAGGATATGGAGTTGGATATCTCTTCAGGTTGCCTTCCTGTATAACAAAAAGCAATAGTGTTCTGCATTTAATTAAATGCCTAAACATCATCTTTAAAACAGACAATAAATTAGGACAAAACACTGAACAATCCAGGAACTCCACTTTGCTGGTCAAGTCTACATGCATGGATACAGACTTAAGTTTACAAATACCAGCAAGATAATTAATTGCTTCCTACCCCCACCCCAAATGTGTTCATTGATTGCAAGCAGGAAGAATTATGGCAACTGTAATTTATTTAAAGAAAAAACAGGATTAATCAGTGTTTCCCCACTATCCTTCTCCATGGCACCACCAGTCAGGTGGTTATGCCCTATGTTGCTTTACACCAGCTGAGTTTTTCCCTTGTGCTCCACTTTAAATGACCTGGGGAAAAAAAACCCACCCACAACCAAAAAACCTACCACTCCCCCGCCCCTCCCTCAAAAAAAACCCCATGGTGTTTCATCCTGTTAGACCCTCTTAACTAATAACTGAAGACTTGATTTCTTCAGCAGAGCAAAATCCACAGCCAAAGTAAGGAAAAGGATGGGATTCAGGGGTAGGGATATAAGGGAGGGAAGCACCAAGTATTCAAAAAGAAATTCAATACTAACCCGAGGTGGTGCCTCTCTCTCATCTTTGTCTTCGTCACACTCAAATGCCACCTGAGCACGCTGTTTCCGCTGTTCCTCCCACAGAGAGGGATTGAAACTTTCATTATCAGATATGAACATAACTAAAAAAAAAAAAGATAGACTCTCATAAGAATAGGATACATTAAACAAAATAAAAATCCTGTTTTTCTTTCTCTTGGCTGGGATTGGTGTGCTTTCGTATGCATTCTTAAAAGCTAAGAGGCTAGCAGCACCATTAGCTGAAGAATAGCTGCACTGCCACTGCTTTATGAACTTGGCTGTATTTTCATGACAGTAAAATCCTTATCTGTAAAGTAAAAAAACTCCATACACACCACAGTACACTAGTCTTTAACACTTACACTTGAAAATTTTCAGCAGAACCCTCTGCTGCAAAGTATTCTATATATATAAGTATACATATGAAAATGTGTATGTATATATATAAGAGTAATTTATAAAGATTTATACAGCCTGATTTCAGTGAGGTGGTCTCACTAAGCACTAAGACCATTCACCTGATCTCATTTAATGAAAATCTAAAAATTAAGAATAAGAACGACTGACAAAACCCTGCATTATTACTAATGCTGAAAAAAAACCTAAAGCATCTAACACTTAAGGTAAACACATGATTTTGCAGAAGTTATACAAGTCACGTGAGCTTTAGAAAGTATTTCTTGCTTAATTTTACAAGAGATAATAAAAAATCTTTTGGGTACCCATTGTCTCGTTCTAGCATTTCTCCATGCCTTGTGTTACATCAGCCAAGTTGTACTTTAGCATGCCAAATAGTCTAATAAATCTGCCACCACCACCCCAGCAAATGTATATTCTTCACTAGTGATGCCAAGACTGTTCATATTAGCTACTTCTATTCCTGAAATAGAAAAATACTTAATTATAGGCCTCAACAAATGCATTGGAATATGTGTTACTCTGTGTTTATTGGGTAAACTTACAATTTTAACACATCTGATAGACTTCACTATCACTGAAGTTGTTCCTGACCAAACTTGATAAAAGATTTTTTAAAATTTTACTTTTTAAAAACACTATCTATTGAACTTCAAACCTTCCATCTGGAATGACCACCTCAGAGGCGTGTACTCTGTCAACTTAAGCCAAACAAGCAGCCCTTTCCTTGTCTACAGAAAGAAACCCCAGCACCTAGATAAAAAAAAGTTCAAATGGAGAGAATGCTTTCAGGAATCATCTGGAACTTCACTGAATCGCCAAATGATTTTATAATTCTTACATTCTATAAGAGGTATTGCAGATGCATTATCTGCATTAAAAGGCAGTAAAAGTGATGCACAATTTACTGTTTTTGCTGATATTTTTGATTACTCCTCTCTCAGTGTACTAGACACTTGTGCCATGGAACAGCATATGTTGCCACTTGTCAGCTTTCAGTTATTTCCACTGATATGTACCCCCTCCATTTCTGTTAAAGCAGCACAAGATTATTTTCTTTTGCATGCAGGAGAAAGAAAGTGGAAAAATAAAGAGATTTAACTCTCCCTAACTCCTGATAGGGTTACTGATGGAATGTTACTTTTTTTCCTAAATATTTCACAAGTGTGCTGAAATAACATTCTGGCACATCTTACTATTTTGGGCCTAACCTTTTATAAAACAGTTCAAACTAAATGTGAGCAATATGCTTTTTTTCTGGACTGATTTTTTTTTTCTTTTAAAATAAAACACAGAATGCTATGCACTTTTCCAGAAATATGTACTCGGTAACAGAGGAAACATTTTGTCTAACATTCTGTTAAAATAGTCAGTCTGAAGAAGACACCTGCTAAGGAGAACTTCACCCCAAACTATTAAGTTCTGCCAGAATGAAATAGGGTGTCACACTGGGAAGTGGCAACCAAAGAACATGATCCCACCAGTCCATTCTTTACCTTGCTCACTGAAACAGTTTCACCAAGAATTTACCAATATGTAGGTCACATTTAGTTACTGTTCTCATTCTTCAGATGTAACTCTTCATCACTTAGGAGTTTACTTCAAACTTCTATTTAAGTATTATCTAGTGAAAATTATATTAGCTGGACAGTCTTCCCATTATTATTTTCAAAAGTGAGCATTCTGACTTGGTATTTCAGAAATTCTTACCATCCTCAGTCCTTGGTTGCTGGGGGAACATATAATTAGTAAGCACTGTTTTCTGTGTGTCAGGGTCAACTTCTTTTTGAAGAGGGATAAGTGGTTTAGACTAGGAAGCAAATGAAAGAAGGATATGTTACAAGAATATGTATGTAAAAAAGTAAATATGATCTACATATCATAGGGAATGCCTGTCCCATTTCTTTGAAGACTACTCTTGTATTAAACAATTTCTCCTCTGAATAATTTTCACAAAATGAAGTTATTAACATGTCTGTCTTTGATTGACAACTGGCTTTGACTGAGAACTGAAACTCAGTAACAGCTTTAAGAGAAAAGCAAACACTGGATATTCAAAATATGACCCAGTTTCTTGCTAGGACTTATTGCTATCCCAAAGCAGGCTGATCTGGAATAGAGAGATATATTTGACCACTTAAAGCTGCAAACAAGCATTTAAACAGAAAAATTTTGTACTCAGTTTTTCTTATTAACACCAGATTGAATAGTCCCTACCCCTTACAGAAAAGGGCAAGGGATTTTTTACATTACTGTATTAGTAAATGGGCTTTCATTATACTACATTTGAGGCTAGTGGATTTCTGGCAGCCCTGTACACCTTAATACCATTCAGGAAATCGGTGTAGTACAGAGGGCTTCAATACACAGAAAAACACCAGCCACAAGCACATGAGTTACTGCTTAATAGCCTGAAACTTGGACAGTCACAGAGTTCAAAGGGGTGGCAAGAAACCTAGCTCAAAAAAAAGGCATGCTGAGTTTCCCCTATGATATAGCTGTGGAAGAAACAGAATGCTACACATTCAAGTAGTAGCTTATCAAGCACTAACTCTCCTGTGTAAACAAGCCTGAATTAAGTAAAGCAAAAAGAAAACACCCCAACATCTGTCAAATGATATTTCCTAACAGCACAGAACTTTGCTAGAAGCACAAAAGTCTCCAAAGACAAGTAGGCTCAGTGATGTTTATTTCAGGAGAACCAACATAGTAATGTCAAGGAAGTACTGGTGTATATACACAGTGCCAGGACTCACTATTTAACAGATGGCTCTGTACTTGTCAGTTCCGTTAGGAATAAAGTCAACAATCACTTATTTTTAAAATTAAAAAAGTTCACCTGATTGTCTGATAGCCACATAGCAGTGAGCTGTTGCAGTTTTGTAAAGGTAAACGGCAAATTCTTCAGTCTGTAAATTACAGCAAGAATTTACATAAGTACATTTATGAATACTTTTAAGACCTTTTAATACTTAATACTTAAGACCTTAATACTTTTAAGCAATCCTGCATTAGCCTATAAAAATGTTTGAAAAGGCCATTTACAGATATAGTTAAATTAATAATTATTGACAGTTGAAAGGCAACAGCATTTAATTTAAATTCAAAGCTATACCTGGAATTCAAAGAAAGCAAACAAAAAAACTGGCCATTTTAGCAAGCAGCTTAAAAAACAACAATGAAGTTGAATTTAACTCTGTTCAGTGACTTTAATACAATTTTGAAGACAATTAACCTAACTTAATTAATCTGAATCCTCAGCATTTTATCCTTCACTATACCTGCATGCCAATTAAGAAAGAAGTGCAACACCTGAAAATAGTTGTTCCTGTTTTTTTTCCAAGATAGGTGTGTGGGAAAGGGGCTGCCCTGGATAATGGAAGCTCTGGCATTACTGAATAAATCAAGTTACAGATGGAGTACAGAGAAGCTGGATTGGCAGAACGGGAGGGAGAAGTCAGTCAGATTTCTTTCAATAGGCTTCTTTCAAAGACTATATTTCAATACTACCAATCAGCAATTCCCAAAAGAGAAGTGTTTTGTCAGTTCTTAATGACCAGCTTTAATAAAAACAACTCTCTTTTCCCCCTTCCCCAGCACACTCAAGTGTTTTACACCATACTGTGATACTGTTTTGTGTCCTCCATACGCAATACAGGAAGCTATTAACATTTAAGAAAGAAAAGTTTTATGAAAACAACCAAATTAATTCCCCAGAAAAATAGATGCTAACAATCATGAATGTATTGAAGCTGTGCTTCAATGCATGTGCCAAGTCATTAAAATAAAGACAGCTTAATACAATGGAACAGCAAGATCTAGAATACAATAATACATTAAATACATGCATCTCAGTCAGCTTCTAAGCTGAGATAAGGAAAGACAGCATAATATATTCATAACAATACCTCTACATTATTATTGTATTTTATACAACTTCTACTTGAATAAATGCATTCACAAACCTGTTGTCGCTCAGATTGATGACTTTTAATTTCTGCATATCACCCATTTCTTCAGGGAGAAATTCAAGCTTATTGGAATGCAGAAACAACACTGTTACATGCTTCCAGTTTCCAATCTGAAAAAAAAAACCCAAAGAATTAATTCATCTTCACAACTCTAAATACGCAAATTTTTACTGTTTTAAAATTAGTATTACAGTTATTCTATATATATATTTA
>VZSZ01002460.1:137929-151111 GCA_013398815.1 Ibidorhyncha struthersii
TGGATTAAAAAAAAAAAACAGAATTTTGTTATTTGAGAAACTTCTGTCTGCATACATCCTCTTTTAAAAACATACAAAAAGAAAATCTACTCAAGAATTAACTTGTTATCCAAAAGTTGTACAGACTATATAGTTTAAAATACATTAAAAATTTCATTTTAGTTTTGTAATTAAATACATACTTCTGATGGCAGTTGTGTTAAAAAGTTATGATCTGCAGCAAATGTCCTTATATTAGAGAGCTGCCCAACAGATGAAGGCAATGTTTCAATCTCATTGAAACTACAGTCCAGTTCTTCTACTGATATTAACCTGCAAAAAAAAAAAAAAATTACTTCTCTATACAGGTTAATTCATCCAACATTAATTGAATGATTTAATTTTAAATAAAGCTAATACCACTATTAATTACAAATCTCCAATTTCATAAAAAATAAAACGCTGAAGCCCAATGGAATTCAAATCTAAGAAAAATCCTTTACTAATTGCCTAAATTGTGTTTTGGGGTTTTTTTTGTTTGTTGGTTGATTGTGGGGATTTTGGGTCTGTTTTTTGTTGGTTTTTTTTTTTAAATCTCCTTTACACTGTCTCCATAAGACAGCATTCAGTGAAAACAGGGGAGTCAGCAACATCAAATGTTTATGTACTACATGAAAATGTGCTAGTATGAGGCACTGAAAACATTCAGAATTGGACAGATCATAGCCAAACAGGAGTTGAGTGCAGTTTATGGACAAGAAAAGCATTTCAAGAATCAGAAAGAGTGAAGCTAAGAATCTGACAGTGAAGAAGTATTTTGTAAACTCTGACAACAGAAGATAGCCTATGTAATTATAACAGGAAAAAAGAAAATGGAACAAATACCCTTTATTTTACAGCACTTAGTTCTGAACCAGTTATATTTGCCGTCATTACCGAATTTTAAATTAAATTGCTCAACACATAATTATACATTAAAAAAACCTGCTGATGAACAGGTGAAATTCTCCTTATGATATAAAAAAGATAAACGTGCGTGTTCAGATTCACTTTTTACAAGCTTTTTGACAGTGATTCAATCATTTGCAATACTTACCACAGCCACAGCTATGTTACTGCCAAAAACCAGTTTCAGGCAGCTGACTGCCTTTTTAAAGATCTTGTTTTCTTTCACATTCAATTTTTCTTTTATAGATTGGTGGCTACATTAGTAAGTGAGGAACATATGTCTTCTTATATTAAATAATACATAAAAAACAAATATGCTGCAAACTGGAAGATATGAAAGCGCTTGCTTTCAATTTTATTAAGGTATTAACACGTAGAAGAAATTACACCTACTTGATTTAAAGTTTAAAAGAGGAGCCATTGTTACAGAAAAGTGTGCAGAAAGGCAACTCAACCTTTTATTCATGTGAAATACCTACCCTCCTATGGAGTCTGGCAAATAAATTAACTGGTTTTCATCAATTTTAAGTGTTGTTACTTTCTTCAGGGAACCTGTAATAAAATAAGTAAATAAAAAAGGACATTTGAGTTCATTAAGCTTAGTTTTAATTTTAAGCTT
Source organism: Ibidorhyncha struthersii (assembly GCA_013398815.1). Classification (NCBI taxonomy): domain Eukaryota; kingdom Metazoa; phylum Chordata; class Aves; order Charadriiformes; family Charadriidae; genus Ibidorhyncha; species Ibidorhyncha struthersii. Next base: position 139,476 of record VZSZ01002460.1, read on the forward strand.
AGTTTTAATGGACAAGCAACCACATCTTTCCGTATTCCCTGACACGCCTATAATGCTATAGACCTAAGGAAATAAGCAGATGAGCTTATAGAACTTGTTTGCCAGCCGAGGGTGGGTAGTGGGGAGGAGGAGAAAAAAAATTTTTTTACTCTGTTACAGTGAACAGATTCTTAGCCATTTACAAACTACTGTATGAAGTCAAGAACACTCCAAAACAAATATAAATTTTCAGCTATGCATTACAGTTTCATCCAGAACTGGCACTTTTATTTGTTGAAACTTAGATCTAATATGCCATTCATCTATTTTCAAGTGTTCTGTGTCTAAACTATAAGTTTTTAAGAACACAAATTAACTTAAAATACAAACCAAGAGACTCTGGCAGTTGCTGAAGTGAATTGCTGGATAACAGTAAGTCTTGCAGGCTTTCACAACCTGAAATACCTTCTTCAACTACTTCAATGTTGTTTTTAGAAACATCCAAGTAGGTCAGCTGTTTCAAAGTGCCTATGAACTAAACACAAGAGAAAATAATGCATTCTAGAAAGTGCAAGTTCAAAACAAAAAATCCAGCAGATTTGACAACAAACTGTCTCTAAAGTGTAGGGGCAGACAAAAGAGAAAACCTATTTATAGAGCTGAAACACAATTTTATGCAAAATACCCAAGCTTTATAATGAAGTGTTTTGTGCAGACACAGACAGTTGATGTTTTACACACACACAGAAACCCCACAGTAATTCCGCTGGTCTCTAAAGTCAGTCTGCTGCAAATTCAGTGGTTTAACCAGTTACTGTGAATCAAGTAACTGAAGCTTCAGAACAGACTTCAGACAGAGACAGGTAACATAAGGACATCATTAAGCTCCAGTAAGGTCTTAATGCTTATTTTTGTCTTTTGTGTAAAACTGCATCTTGTTTAACCTCAAAAAGAACAACAATGAATCTCTTATTGTACTCAGCTGAAGAAACAAGCCAAAATATAAGCTTGTATTACCTTTCCATATGAACCAAGAACAAGCTTGAAGATTTGTGCACACTACTCTACTAAAATCTTCACAGAGAAGATGCAGTCACTTTCACAAATAGTTTTACTTTTACTATAAAGTAGAAATGTTCACTACATCCACTCAACTCTTCAAGGAAGAATTAGCTGAAGTGAGGAAAGACAGTAGAGAAGACTACTGATCAGGAAAGAAAGCCTGATGTCAGAAGACTGCTAGCAATTTGAAGTCTGAAAACAGACCAGCTGCTTCCCAAATTTCAAATACTCATTTATTAGTTTACTAGAACATAAGCACAGGTTCACAAGGATTGAAATAATAGGTCAGCCTGGACCCCATGTAATTTTGAGAGATGTCAGGAACCCAGACGAAGTCAAAAGAACGTTTTCGCAGGAACTGGCTGTGCTTCCATATATGAGGCACCTGAAGAGGAACTGCTTGCTTTGCAGCCATGACTAGTAAAAATTCACACAATGTATTTATCCTGTAAATTCCTGCTTGCTGTCTAACACAAAATAATCCCTTTCTGGAAGGATCAGTCAACCATAAATTTGATCCGGAATTTGATCTAGGATTTGTACCCCTTTCCTGAACTGGAACATAATTTTTAGATGAGAGATATATAACTTTCAGTGAAAGAAAAGCTGTGTACTCAACTCTAATGATTAGTATCAATTTCTCAGTAAACTAGTTAAGCATTTAAATGGCATTAAGCCTTTTGACTTTGAGTAACATTAAAATTACATAGCAACTTTAACATATATGATAGCTGACAAAGCAAAATACCCCTGTAAATTAAAATATTAACTGTTTAACACAGAAAAGGACTTACCCCTGGAATAAGTGTTAGCCTATTACCATCCATCCAAAATTCCTTTAACCCACTCAGTTGTTCAAGTACTTCAGGCTGTAAAGGTAATTCATTTGTTAAAAACTTCATACAAAATACAGTGAAAGGCAAAACCAACTTCAGTGATTCATCTGTTGCAACTTTAAGTAATGTCTTATTATAGCTGTTATGCACACTTGTTTAACTGGGTCATCAAAAACCCCAGATAATTCACTTTTTGAAATGTAAATATATACTAAATATACAAAAATCTTTTAAGAACTTGATCACAGCGCTAAATAATCCTTACAGAGAGTGGGGTTTTTTGTTTGTTCATTGGGGTTTTTTTAACAGAAAGTATTATTTTTCAACTGGAGCACACAATAAATGTTAGCGTATTATTTCCTCTCTGATGGAGGAGGTCTAAAAATCTGTAAATTCCATCAGCTCAGAAGACCTGTTTTTAAAAAAACACAGAGGTTTGGTGGTTTTGGGGAAAACTAAAACAAATTTTAATTTTCTAGCAACAAAGGGTGCATCTGCATGATATAAGCAAACCACTCCATCCATGAAGTGAAGTGCAGGATTGTGTTTCCATTACAACTTATTGTTAGAAGTCTCTTATATATCAGGGAAAGACCACTTCTTGGTAAACATCCACATTGCATATGCTTTCCTATTTAAACTTCCCTCCTGAGAAAGTAGTACAAAACAGGTGCTACTGCACCTTAATAACTACAAGGAAGCTCAGTTAAATGCAGAACTCAACTCGGCTATATTGTAAATATACAGCATTCCTGCATAAGTTGCAGTTCTGACTCCCAATAATTCATTTTCGAAGAGGAAATCTTAACTGAAGACTACCTTTCAGTCAGCTCTGTATGCAAAAAAGCAGTTTCAAACCTTTTTGTGCTTTTACCAAAAGATCTTAATGAAATAAATTACCAATAGTTGACTCTTGTAGATAAAAGGCTGGGAGAGATGAAGTAATCAGCCAAAAATAAACCCAAACATGTAATTTTGCAGCCTATACTTAGTTCCTGGCTGTTACTGCTTAACATGTGCCTGGGCACATTAGTTTAAGGCTCCCACACGAATATCTACCCTGTAATGAGAATACAGCAGTAATGGTAATGGCAAGAATTGTAATCATACTAATGAACAAATTCCTTAAATACACTTCCCTATCCGCCAAACCATACAACTAGGCAAGTGTTCAGCCCTGCATGACCTACTGGTGGCACACAAAGGCTTGACTTTATTATATAGCAGGTCAGTATGTTCCACTATACTTCTATTTAAATTCCTTTATCCAGGAAAGTCCTTGTAGAAGCAGCGATTGTAAATATAAAATGTATTTGACCGTGAGATCATGAACAGGAAACAAGTCTATCCATGCTGAAGAAAAAATCTGAGCACCTCAACTGTAAATACTATTTTGAATAATATTCAAACTTGAAATTAATATAGTTTCCCTTGGATCTAAATAGTTTGTACACAATAATAAAAGCAGGTTATGCACAGCTTATACAGAACTTGCAACATTAAATACATGATAAACATAATTGTATGGCTTATAATAAATTCTAAACACTTATTGGTTACAATTCAAACACACATTTCCATTAATTTTTTACCAGTACAGTAACCACACGATACTACAGGGCATTAGTTTCAAATTGAGGAAAAACATATTCGTCGGAATATGCACATAATTTTTATAACAGACTCTATAAAGCAGTATGAGGTATACATAATAATTGCTCCATAGCAGAACTCTTCAGATGATGTTTACATTTTCATATTGATTAAAAATAGATTAAAGGATAAAGAGATTTATAAAAGATACAAAGCTCTGTTACTAGGGCAAAACTCACCACTTCTGTGAATTCATTACTTCCTAAGTCCAGTCTCTCCAGCTGAGTCAGTCTGGACATGGTTCTGCACAGGAAGGGGATTAATAAGGAATTAGATTTAAGAAAACACCAGTTACATCCAGTATTCCTGTATTCATACAAATATATTATTTTAATCAGTATTAAGTAGTGATGCTGTTCTGTAACTGGACTAATATCTAATTAAGGTAAAATTTTCACACATTTTTCAAGCACGCACATAGTAATGATCATGCCGACTGTTGACTGTCACACAAAGAGTGCACACAAACTCATCTACAGATTAGTTTACAAAAACTAAGACCACTAGAGTAATCTTTATGACAGAGCATAACTCAGTGAAGTTACTCTTCTTTTGACTGCTTCAGCTTTTCACGTACAATCACAGTAAGTCTTCTGAGCAGCAAAAGGCTGGTTAACTACATGTTTTCCTCCCAGAGAAAGACCACTGCCTAATGATCAGCTAAAACAGAAAAGACCGCTGCTGAATTACAGTAACCAACAACACCTTCTACCTCGCCAGGCTGCTGACAAAGTTGCTTCCATACAATGTGGTCTGGAATCCTAATTATTTCCCTAGTCCTACAACAAATCAGCTAACTAAATTGGAATTTGTGGCACATCAATACTCTTTAAGCCAACTTATGGTAAAGATTAAGTCAATGACTGAAATAAAGTAAAATCCATTATTTCAAGCTGTGTTTTGGCAAAATCTTTCTTCCATTTAAAGTTTACTTTGGGGATCCCACAGAGATTATCTATCGCTGCACATGTAGCCTACACGACCAGTATTTCAGTCAACAGCAGTACTATCTAAAAATATTTTCCAAGAGGCTGTGAATCCCTCATATGACATTATGTTGTGTATTTATTTCATAATGGATTTCCATGGAATTAATAATATTTAATGCTTTCAAATATAAGCTGTAAGTGTGTACGTGCTATCAAGTTCTGGAAAAACTAAATGTAAGAGCTTCGAAATGGTAGAGTCTTTTATATCATCAGAATATACGTATGAACAATATCTTCAAAAAAACATCTGCATGAGCACAAGATGCACTATGCAGCTAGTCAGTTTCAGTTGTTCTTCAAATACACTATTACAGTTGTTCTAAATATACAGTTCAAAAATTACATTCTATTGAAAAATGCCTTATTTATTGAAAGTAAGTTAATTAATATTATTCCTGAAATAATCTCGCAAAAGGATTACACCCAACATTTGCCTATAGATTTGATTTTTGTTACGTTATAGTAATTATGCTGGGGACAAACCAGGAATTTAGTACAAGCAGGTAAAGACATGATCAAGACAAAAGCAGAAGCCATTTTTTGCACTGCATGCATAGTACACACAGGCTTAAGGGGAAAGCCTTTAACTCACATTCTCACTGTCTCAAAGAGGAAAAAGAAAAAAAATACATGAAAAGGCTACTTCCAGAAGAATCTGAGAAACATTTTTCCTCATTTCTCGGAGTTTATGAACCAGATGATTATTAACTACTAAAATTAATTTTCCAATTCTAAAATAAATTACCTAAGACCCTCTGAAATACTGTGTAAGATTAATTTCTCAGGGCTTTATGAGACCATGCCAATACCAACTTTAGTGCCATATGTTGCTAGCAAATTTGCCCCAGTGAGTCTTCCAGAAGCACAGCTGAAGACTCATTTAAAGGATCTAGCATATAACTGCAGCTTTCAAAATTTCATGGGCAACTCCATACTGTATTTTACTGATGGCTTTAATTTAAAAAGGTTTTAGGTTTCCCCTGTTTTCAACCTATGTTAGCTAGACTGTGGGCTACTAGAGAGAAGAGTCCAAAACTTCACTGAAGATCTAAATTTCAGCCTCAAAAAGTACATTAAGGGAGATTCACAACTACATGGGATTTAATTTGATACATTAGCTTCAATACATGAATATTTTTTAAAAATGGCTTATTTTAACATTTTTATAGTCCTTTCAACAGTTTTAAGACAGCGCCTTGATTTTTATTTGAATTAAATTTTCAACTTAGAAATAAATACAGAATTTAAAGATGAAGGAAAAAAAAGGTAACACCAACAAAATGAAAAAAGTTGAATCTGATTTAACTGAATTTTGATGAGGCTGAATTGAAACAAAGTCAGACAGAGTTTTCTACTGTGGCTTGAGATGAATGGAATTTTGTCTTTCAGTTCAACACAAACTCTTCTCTTTTTATTTTAATGGCGTGGTAAGGATACACACACACATCAGTCTCTCAGATCAACACATTCCTAAGTGATTTTTTTTCCTTCCTCCTGTACACCATTCAACTCTGAGGCCAAACTGTTCACACAGTTAACAGCAGATTCACAGAATCTAAGCAATAAAGCTCCTCTCCTCCCTGCTGCCAAATTACACTAGATACACAAATTCTACTCCAGTCCAACCCAAGATCTAGGTGCTCCCCTCCCATCCTGCTAGTGCTACATCCTTAACGGCTCTAAGGCAACTCAAAATTTTCCATTCTCACCTTAATCTTCAGGGTCCTATTGAAAAAAAAAAAAACCAAACACCAACAAACCCAACCCAACACTGTTACAGTTTTTCATCAATGGTTCCGGTCTTACCATTTGAAACCAAAGCAAATATCTGCAAATGTCTCTCAAGTATCTGCAAAATTAATGTTATGTAACATTGACTGTATGCCAAAGACACTTTACTGATTTCGGGTTGTGGTTTTTTTTCTTGCCAAAACGTCTGTAATCTAGCAAACACATCCACTCAACTGTAAAACACACACAACTGTGTTTACAAGACCAGGGCCTCAGTTATCTTCCTCCCCTTCCCCTACTGCCCACCTAATCTATAGCACTTTCAGCTATTCTATGACTAATACCTCTTTGCTTTTCTGTATTGTTTATAGAGCAACTATATCTTCAGACAAAATGCAAACAAATCTTTCAATAATGTTAAAGTAACAGGAAAACTCAGTGCTAAAGGAAGAAGAATACAGAACTGGAAACAAGAATTTACTAGATCACTGAGTTACACCTATTTCTATCTTTGCCCCTGCACTATGTAATCTCTCCCATAAACTGAAAAATCTGTTTCATAATTCTTATTATTGAACTTGCTGCCACATCAATCCAACACTAAGGGATCAGGTAGTCTAAATTATGCCTCAGATTCTGACGTAAGTAGCTTCGCTAACCGTTAGCACTACAGCTTACTTTAAGTAGCATACAATTCAAGAGGTGTGTGTGATAGCAAGATTGAGCCCTGATTCATAATTACACTCTCAGATAACTTGCTTTTTTCTAAAAAGGCCACTCTTTTTATTGACAATTAGACAACAGACAGAAGCTTGGGAAAAAAAATCAAAAATAAACTTTTTATATTTCCACTGGACCATTTTCCCAACTTTCAGCTAAACCCAACCTATCAGATAAATGCCTCTAAAATAGTATTGTGTAATTTTGCTTTTCTTTCAGCAGAAATATTTTCATTGAACTGTTCTGCATGATAATACTGCCAGTTTTGCAGTCTCTGGCTGTGGATAAGCTCCAAGCAAAACAATGCCTTTGGCACAAAGCAAGTTTGATTTAGTGTGTTGGCATTAATTACCCATTTTGATTAACTGTCTTTCAAGTGCTTTATGCTTTAGTCTTAAAAATTACATGCATTTTTAATTCAGCGAGAGGGCTAGCTGATTTTGTAGAAGTTTGTCCAAATACATTTCTCATTACAAACACAAAAGAATTCGCTTTAAGTATGAAAATATTAAAAAGGTGAAAGTGACAGACACAAGAAAAGGAAGTTGTATTCTATAGCAAAAAATATTACCACGTACTGCTACACCTTATCAGCTTCAAAAAAAAGCCTTTGTTTCTTCTACACTGTTTAAAGCTGTGTAGCATGTTCCTTTTAAAACACATACTCAGGTTTGGAAAACTGTGTAAGTTCGAATTTCACATCAGCTTCTGTTCTAATATTAATATTAAAGCCATGCCATGGACACCTTTGTTGGCCAGGTCAACTGCTGAATGGTTGTATTATCCAGAGAGGCAGATTCACCTCTTGCGTACCATGGACACCACAACAAACTTTTTCCGCCCAGTGTACATGATACATAAACAATGTAAGTTTCCAGTGCCTCACTGTAGCAAAATGCATATTAATGTGGTTAAATTAAGAAAAAGAAAAAAAAAAAGTAGTCTCAATAGCCTTAATCTCCCTTAATTAAACTACAAGAGTACCAGAAGGGAATAACAAAGGTGACATCTCAGTATGTACTGTAGATCATTATAGGGGTGCTGTAGAAAACATTTTCATGACAGCTGCTGTTTAGTTTTCCAGCAAGGATGAAACCCTGAGAACACTGAAATCAACAAAAAAAAATCCCCAGCAACCTCAACAGAAGTTATGTTTGGCTTAAATACACTACAGCATTTGTTTAAATGTCTCTTGTCACTACAAGAGACCTCCATAAACTACTCTTTTTAAAATATTGCATGTCATTCGTGCTATTAGTGTTAATTATGGCAATTAAGGTCAAAGTAATTTTATAAACAAAACCTGTATTAGCTATAAGTTTTAATTATAGCTACCGTTTCTCAGTTGGGAGTAACTTAATTTACAGAGCTACTACCCCCAATTACATGTCCTCTAATTCTTTTTCCACTGAAAATTAGTTATAGCAAAAAGAGCAAATGAGGATAGAGACTATTTATGTCATTTATTTATTATTTATGTATTTATGAATTAAAAGAATGATTCACACTTGGAAGATTTAAAAATCACACTTTCTGATGCTATACATTTCATTCCAGATATGAGTTCTGGCATCTTTATACAGCAGACATGACAGTATAGTATCTAGCCATGCAAAAAGGGAATTCCAGTGGAACATACCCCTTGGTCACGTCTTAGGCATATAATTAACTACAGTCACTAAGAAAACTGGCTGTTGTATTTGAAGAGCTAGCAATTCACACTTCAGCCCACTGCAAGCAAGTCTCCACTAGCATATGAGCTGGACAGAGTGAACAGTCAATTGTTAGCTCCTCCTCTTCACCACAACATCTTACATCCACCAAAAGCAGTAGGTCTCTACTGGTTTCTGTTGCCAGAGGAGGAGCCCTTTTGCGGCACACCACAACACATTCAGGACTCTAGAGCTGGTTATTCACATCCCTTCTGTTTCTCTCTTCATTGACCTGTCATACTTCTGTTAACCAACATGGACCTCCAGGGTCCAAGCGTGAAAATGCAGAGCATTGCTCTAGCTCATAGAAACAGCAGGAACTGCAACACCATCAGCCTGGGCTTCATTGATGAAATGAGTGAGAATTGCAAGGCAGGGTTTAGAAAGATGCTAGATTTTAAGACAGGTGCAATTGGATTTACTGTTAAGACAAATCCTGTAAGAATTACCAGAACTATTTTACCAAAAACACATCCAAGGAATATGCTGCCATGATGTTAAACAAGACCTGTTGCATTACAGAATAGGTACGGCTAAACAGATTCCACACAACACAGTAACAAGTTTTTACTACAAACTAAACAGAGGGTTCATGTTACCTGAGTCGCATTGCCTCAGTCATTCTGAGCAAGCATTTCAAACTCCACATTTGATTTAGAGATAATGACCTCGATTACCAATGCCTAAGTCTCAGACACTCAGCCATCTGAACCATACTCAGACAGGCATCAGGGTAGCCATACAACACTGTGCGCAAGAAACATCAGATGTCTCAGAACAATTGTCCTGAGGTGCCCACACACTGACTTAAAAGCTCAACAAGTGGATCAGAAGCTAGATAGGGACAGAAAACAAATAAATTTTTCTTAAAAAAATCTCCGAATAGGCAAATCTCTGAATAGGCACACCAGTCAGTGGGAAGTGAGATATAATTTCAGCAGTATGAAAGGAAAGTTCCTTGTGAGAACTTTGTCCAGTTACTTAGCTACACAATTTAAGCTGTGATCTACTTTTCAATATGCACTACATAATTAGTGTAACTACAGAAAACAGCCTCCACAGTAGTTTAAATAAATGTCATCCATACTTACTTTGGCAATATTTTTAACTGGTTTTCTCTAAGTTCCAATATCTGGAGTTTAGTTAATCTGTAACAGAAAGGCATAACAAATTATCACAATATACTGTATTTTGCAACAAAAGCAATCTCTAAACTTATTTTTATGGTTGAATTTCAGAAAAAAGATCTACAAGTTTGAAATATTTTTTCCTGTAAGAATAAAAATACGTTTTGTGCATACATCTGCATGTTATTTAAAATTCATTTATTCACTGGGGTTTGGTTTTGCTAAAGCAGGAAATAAATTAGACCTTGACTGCTCTTCTGCATTTGTTTGAACACATTTTTTTTCCTTCATCCCAAAGATTTTAAAGCACTTCATTGGATTAATTTGCAGTACACATTATCATCACATACAGAAGTACATAGGAAGTAACAGAAGAAAGGTAGGATAAATCCATGTAAGTTCATATGCTGAATTTCTAATACTGGCAATGTATCAAACCCTTTCAAATAACAAGCCTCATCAGAGGAATACCTGTGGTCTTCCACATGGTAAAAACAACCTTTAAATTTATCTTGGATTTCCTTCCATATTATCTTTCTAGTCAGCTTCTTAATCCATTTTGATATTTCTGCTAGAAGGCAGTTTGACCTTCATTTCAATAAATGTTTGGTTGCAAGATAAATAACCTCTAAATCCTCAGCTCAACTGCTTGGTGAAGATAAGTTCAAAGCAGACTTCACATTTAAGCAATGTACCATCCCCAGTAGAATTTTTTGCATCAGGACAGCAGTGAAAGACTATCTCTTTATTAAATGAAATGCAGAAACTAAGTTTGGTTTGAACACAGACAGGATTGTAAAGACAAGAGTTCTACATGTGACCCACTAACAGCCCTCTTATAACATCAAACAGGACATTAAGCTCCCTGACTCAAAAAAGGAGCTTAGTGAACAGACCAGTCTTTCCTGAAAGCGCTTAACTGAGTAGATTGTAAGGACAGAGACAAAAACCTTAAGTTTGATTAAGTAGTAAGAACTATACTTAAAAAAAATAGAAAGCTGAAAGCAGTATTTATTTTTCCTCTAGACATTCGCTCATTTTTGGATGCATTTAAAAGTAGCAATCTGCTGCGCCTACGAATAACCTAAGAATATAACAGTCACCTTGAAACAGAGTAGAGGTCAACACAGCCCAGCACTGCAAGCACTACTTGCCATCTGGTAGCAACTGCTGGAGGGGAACCTCCTCCTCCCAACTTCTCAAGGAAAAACCAACACTCTTAACAGTGCTGAAAGAATACTCTAATAAAAATCCAGTTCATGGTAATATCACTGCTGTCCATGTAGGACATAATTGGGAAGGACTTCCTACCTTCTTAACCTACTTGCATCCTAAGATGCCAATTAAAGACAAAACAGAACTTGTTTGTTTAAGCACCCTCAGATTTGATCGGTCATTTTGAGCTTGGACTTGAGAACCCAAGAACAATGAAAGACTGCATTAGGCTCCAGCTGGTGTTTTGCTTTGATGACAGGGAAAACAGCTACACAGTTTGTAGGTTTTCTTCACAATGCGAGTACGCAGTCAAATTTCTCAGCTGAAAGCAGTAGAAGCAAACCTCCATTCATATGCTAAACTATATATATATATATATACACGCCAAACTGGGTTGACTTTAGCCAGAACTGACTGTACTACACTTCTAATACACTAATTCTGTGAAATTAAAGACTGCCTTTGGTGAAAGAAAGGTTCATAGCTTTGTGATCTTGTTTCAATTTCTACTTTCTCTTCATCTAACCCTAAGAAATTGGAGATACAAATATTGAATTTCTTATGGGTAGAGCTACACAGACGTTACTAGGGAAACATTTCCAATGTATCCCG
>VZSZ01002461.1:0-12357 GCA_013398815.1 Ibidorhyncha struthersii
CAGTACAGGTTTCAAGACCTTAAAGGGTCCTCGTAGAATGACTGGTTGTTGCTGTATGTTGCCCCCCCCTAGTCTTTCCTCTCTCACCATTTGTTTCAGGGAATTTACAAGTTGTCTCTTATAGATTCCGAGAAACAAAGGTCCTGATCTTCAAGGTGGGCACTGTCCTCCTTGCAGTGAGCTGGGGTCCTTTAGTTATGCTGAATTAAGCATGGTTATGCAGTATACAGTGTAAAAGATATACGTCTTAAAAAGCTAAAAGAATTTCATACTATTAAGACTAATTGGTACAAGAGTGAGGGAACGAGATTTTCCTAACAGTTTCAACAGGATTGCAAATGAAACCCATTTGAATCTGCTAAGTTCAAATATTTTGTCAAGCCTACAAGCTTTTCATTATTTTGATGCATAACCATAAATCAGCCCAGGTGTGCTGCAAATGTCGGTAAGCTTTAGCGTATCTTTTGATAAACTTCATTTGATATTTGAGTTTGTAAGAAAATACAGCACTAGGGAATTTTGCAGTGTTTAACTGTGGATGTTATATAAAGCTCTCACAGTAGTGTAGAGTAGGGACATATGTGACTTGTCATTAAATGGTAATTCATCTACTGACAGTTCAGTTTCTGGAGTGTGCTGCCTTTTTCCCTAAAGATCTGATGAAAAAATAACTCAGAATAAAAAGGTTTCCTAAAGTTCAGAAACATTTCACCAGGGAACATTTATTAATTTTCAGAACTTTTTTTTCCCCTGGCTTTATGAATCAGGGCTAAACATATAATCGATTTATTTTTTTGAGTGTTAAGAAAATATTTTTCCTATAAAGGGAATTTTCTGGCAACATAAATATTTTTGGAGCTGAATTACAGTGTTATTTGCTTATATCTATGTCATTCATGCTAGCATGTGGCTGGTTTTCCACTATAGCTCCAAGTGGAGTAGTATACCTTAATGTACGCAAACCCAGAGAAAATAGTACAAATCAAATATGTTAGGAAGACATAGTTCTGCTAACCAAATGTTTTCAGTTTAAGAAAATGGACACGTCAGATATGAAAGTTAAGAGTGAATTCTTCTTTTGAGCTGTCGAAGCACAAAGAATCTAAACTGGTTTAAAGTACAGAAATGGCTTTCATTTCTTTTTATGCTTTCATAATTCAAAAGTTGCTTCACTGACTTTGTACAGACAGGTTTTTTACATGTGTAATGCATGAAAATGAAGAGCATTCTCTTAAAAAAAAGTTATTTGAAAGAGTTAAATCTTTTACCATAGGATTTTAAAATATCCTTTCCAGAATGTTGCAGAAGTGGTGAAATATGAATATGTGATATTATTCAGTAGTTAAGTTGTTGAAGTGTGCTGAGATGAGCATGTTATTGTAGGTTGCAATGTGCAGTCAGTAGGTATATGATTCTGAATGCTTTTATGAGAATGAATCTGTAGTTTACAAAGGGGACATTAAATTAAAGGTATAAAAAATAGTTTACTGATGACTCATTGAAGGAGAGACATAGTATAGAGCTATAGTATAATGAAGTGAATAGTATTGTAGACAGCTGAGGGTTTGGTTTAGAGGCAATAATTGGTATTTGTGAGCTGATAAGTGTGATCCCATTGGGTAATAGCCTGACAGATTTCAGCGGTGCTACACTTCGTGGTGTGTGGTGGGAGATTCCAAGCTCCTCATGTGACTTCAGCCAGCCATGAGTCAGGATGTTTTTCTTCTGTGCTACAATAAAAAATGTTAAATTAAAGAACAGGCTGGATATTCTTAAGGACAGGCAGGCAAATTGCATTTCTCAGCATCACCCACTGCAAGTTGGAGCTTTTAGAGTATTAATGTTTGATGAGAAATAACATCAAGGTAGAATAGTTGTGAAGAAGGTAAAAATGGACTTCACTTAGAGAAAAGATTTTATTTCAAACCTCTCTCTAAATTAAACAAAAGAACAGCTACCCTTTGAAGTGTACAGCCACAGTCATTGTACTTCTTTCTTACTGATGTGAAATAGCTGCAAAGATTTAACTTTAAAAATTATTTGTTCAGCAAGTAAGGAAGCATAGGAAAACCTGACTGGCTTGTGGTAATTTGCATCTGTCTACTCTTCAGGGATTTCCAACTGTGTAAAATTTGCTTTACTGTCATGTTCTGTACTAAGTGGGTGGTATACAAATGTATTGGATAAGTTATTATTTTGATTAATTTGTAGTTGCACTTAGCAAAATTTTTTTCTGAGTCCCTATTTGAAGTACAGTTATGGAAAGTCAGAAATCATTCACCATAAGCAGCCTAGTACCAGCTCAGAGTAAAGTGTGGAACTTACTTACTTTTTTTTTTAAGGGATGCAATAAGAGAAAGGTAGGGGAGGAACAATTATGAGTTTATGTTGCTTCATCATTCTAAATGTTGTCCCTTTGGTTTGTTCCCTAATGGACCGATACTGATTTATTTTTTTTNCTGTTTTATTTTTTTTTTTTTTTAATTTTTACCTTTTATAGATGGTCTGCTCTTACTCAGATCTTAATCTGGTGTAAATTGTGGTTGCTTCATTAACTTCAGTAGTGCTGAGCTCTTTTACACTGGTTGAGCTTTACCACAGAATGCAATAAACTAATATATTTCTATGTGACACTGTAAGTTATGTCAGTTTTGTAGCTTCTCATAGTGGGAGGTTCTGGTTAAATGTTTTTATGATTAAAATTGCAATGTCAGATCTGGATTTGTGATAAATGTGTTTAAGTGATGGAGCTGGGTTATGGTAGTGCTTGTCAGAGAATTGTTGCTCAGTTTCTTCTCTTTTACTCTTCTGAGTCCCTTCTCCCTGTGTTTCTCTGTCCATTTTCCTTCATTCCTGCACTTCTGCATTTGCCCCGTCTCCTTCTAGTCTTGCAGAGTGCTCATTAGTTGAATGTTGAGAACTGAGTGAGGAAGATACCTTTGATATTTCTTGCATAACTTAATTTAAACATGATGAGGTCTAAGTGAAAGATAAGATGAGACTTAATTAAATCCCCTGTTCTTCTTCAGGGCAAATTCAGAGGCAGTAGGATCATCCACTTACAGGACTCTCAAATGGAAGGACTGATCGCCTTTGCTAGACGACTTCATTGTTTTTACTTGGCAAAACCAACAAATGAAAAATAGATTAATAAACCCCAAGAGATCAAATCAAATTCATTTAAAAATCCAACAAGGAAACTTACCTTACAATGGGTGCACCATGTTAATCTTATCCTAAGAAGCTCTGCAGAGCAGTCATTGATGTCATACGATGCTGTGGTAACGTGTTTTGTCCAGTATCACGTGTTGTCTTTTGTCTGCCTTTACTTTCCCAAGAGACAATGAATCCCATTAGGGGATTTTTTTTGCTTTTCCTGGTGCTTGGCAGGACTGTAGCCTAAGTCAGCTTTGCAGCTTGGAGGGAAGCCCATCTCACCTCTTGGGATTCTCAAGCTTCTGTTGGGATGTGGGCACACAAAATATTTCTCTAAAACACCAACTACAGTAGATTTTATTGTCTTTGGGAAAGCAATACACTTTCTTCTTCAATTTACCAGAGTTCTTTTAAATACAAGAAACACTTAAAGTTTTATTCTAGCAAAATAAATACTACTCCTGTTTATGAAAACATACTGTATTATGGCTTTGCTTAATTCTGGATGCTTATGAAAACACAAGTGAATCTCAGTTTCAATTTGTCTGTGACTGGGGTTATCTTTTGAAATGCATGAACTCTTTGACAAGGTGATTTCCCACATCAGATTTATGTTTCTGCTCATAAGGTCAGTTGAATTGCACTTTCCTCTGATTCCTCCTTCCTGGACAGCATGATTTGCACTGTGAAACTTTTTTCTGTCTGCAGAAGAGATAAGCTATGTTTCATCCCGTGTATTGTCTGTACAACATTTTAATTTCCAATCTGTGGGATGTCACTGGTCATTCATAGAGCTCGCATGGTAATAACACAAAAGACCAGCTTGCATGCCCACATCTTTTGGTTGTTCAAGCAGAAATTCGTGGTATGTGAGAGGACTGACAATATTTTGGTCTATTATGACAGTTGATCTTCTCTTAATTTCCACTTGTGTATGTAAAATAATGAAGTGTAGCCTCCCTTTCTTCTGTTTTCCTATTGCCACACCTTAAAAAAAACCCCTGCAACTACTTTGGGAAAGGGAGAAAATTAATTTAATGAGCGATTAAGTTAAGAACAATCTGAGGGAAAAAAGACTAGGGCAGCACTCCCAAATGTAAATGGGAGCAACTATGCTATTACCATGAAAGGTGACCCTTTTCCTGTTGTAAAACCCATGAAGCAGTATCCTGGAATACAGTGACACTGTAATGCAGTATTATTTATTGTGTCTTCAGGATGACTTCTTTCCTTGATGAAACCATTTCCTTTGTGCAAAACTCAGTTGTTTCTCCTCCAGCCCCTTACCACAAATAATAAATGATGGGGAAGATTTTAATGAGCACTTTTGCTCTGCAGATGTTTTAACTAGAGCTCAGTGTTAATTGCATGTGGTGGGTTGACCTTGGCTGGCCGCCAGGTGCCCACGAAGCTGCTGTGTCAGTCCCCCTCCTCATCCGGACAAGGGAAAAAAATATGACGAAAAGCTCGTGGGTCGAGATAAGGACAGGAAGATCACTCAGCAATTACCATAGAATCATAGAATGGTTTAGGTTGGAAGGGACCTTGAAGATCATCTAGTTCCAACCCCCCTGCCATGGGCAGGGACACCTCCCACTAGACCAGGTTGCTCAAAGCCTCATCCAACCTGGCCTTGAACACTTCCAGGGATGGGGCATCCACAACTTCCCTGGGCAACCTGTTCCAGTGCCTCACCACCCTCATAGGGAAAAATTTCTTCCTAATATCTAATCTAAATCTACCTTCTTCCAGTTTGAAGCCATTCCCCCTCGTCCTATCACTATATGCCCTTGTAAAAAGTCCCTCTCCAGCTTTCTTGCAGGCCCCCTTCAGATACTGGAAAGCTGCTATAAGGTCTCCCTGGAGTCTTCTTTTCTCCATGCTGAACAACCCCAACTCTCTCAGCCTGTCTTCATAGGAGAGGTGCTCCAGCCCTCTGATCATCTTTGTGTCTCTCCTCTGGACCCGCTCCAACAGGTCCATGTCCTTCTTATGTTGGGGGTCCAGAGCTGGATGCAATATTCCAGGTGTGGTCTCACCAGAGCAGAGTAGAGGGGCAGAATCACCTCCCTCGACCTGCTGGCCACGCTGCTTTTAATGCAGCCCATGATACGGTTGGCCTTCTGGGCTGTCGTCGCACATTGCCGGGTGAATTACTGTCATGGACAAAAAAAGAGGCTTGACTTGGAGAAATTAATTTAACTTATTGCCAATCACCCTCTTCTTCCCAGGGTCAACTTCACTCCCCACTTCTCTACCTCCTCCCCCTGAGTGGCACACAGGAATGGGGAATGGAGGTTACGTTAGTGCATAATACTTCATCTCTGCTGCTTCTTCCTCCTCACGCTCTTCCCCTTCTCCAGCATGGTATCCCTCCCACAGGATACAGTCCTTCACAGACTTCTCCAGCATGGGTCCTTCCCACAGGCTGCAGTTCTTCATGAACTGCTCCAGCATGGGCCCTTTACATGGGGTACAGTCCTTTTGGAATGAACTGCTCCAAAGTGGGTGCCCTGCGGTTTCACAGGTATGGCCAGAAGACCTGCTTCCGCATGGGCTCTCCACGGGGTCACAGCTTCCTTCAGGGCACATCCACCTGCTCTGGCGTGGGGTCCTCCATGGGCTGCAGAGTGGATATCTGCTCCACTGTGGTCCTCCACGGGCTGCAGGGGGAATAACCTGCTTCACTATGGTCTTCACCGTGGGCTGCAGGGGAATCTTTTCTCTGGTGTCTGGACCACCTCCTTCCCCTCCTTCTTCACCGACCTTGGTATCTGCAGAGTTTTCTCTCACATTTTTCTTTCTCCTCTCTCCCAGCTGCTGTCGTGCAGCAGTTTTTACTTTCTTAAATATGTTATAACAGAGGTGCCACCAGTGTCACTGATTGGCTCAGCTTTGGCCAGCAGCGGATCTGTCTTGGACCCAGCTGGAACTGTCTCTGTCTTACACGGGGGCAGCTTCTGGCATCTTCTCACAGAAGCCACCCCTGCAGCCCCTCCTGCTACCAGAACTTTGCCATGTAAACCAAATACAGTGCAATAGGTCAGCAACCACCGCCAGCTTTCAAGCTTCATTGCTGACTTCTGATCAATCAAAGCCATGGAAGGAGCCACTTTCTTACTTTGTTTTTTGTCTTTTTTAACAGTTACATCGCAAATCAGCAGAAATTAGAAAGTATCAATGACAATGAAGTTGGATTTTACGTTGGACTTAAAAATCTGTGAGTATATGGGATAATTATATTTCTTTATTTGTCTTGCAGAAGCATTTACAGACTTCATGAGAGAGTAGGGCTATCTTTTTGCATTACAGAAGACAGCTGTAGAGCTTGCGGTTCAACCTAGTTGATATTTCATCCACTTTCTTACTTTAAACATTATCATTATTCTTTCCATTGTATTTTAAATGAACTATTCTAAGTTTTATATACTTTCACAGGACTGTGGTGGATTCAGGCTTAAGGTTTGTGTCCCATCAGGCATTTGTGAAAAACGTCAACCTACAATACATGTGAGTAAGGATAGGTTCTGTTTTCTAAGTTAAAACTGTCCAAACCTTGTTAACTCCCTCCTCTCTCTTCCTGTTTCCTTAATATAAAATGTTTTAACTTCTAATGGCCTCCTGAGGAATTGATAGATCATAAGAACATAATGTAGAATGGCAAAAAGACCCATCCAGCTCATTATCCTGTCCCTAACAGTGGTCGCTGGCTGTGTCTCTTTTAGTAAGTAGTGGAGCACAAAGGAGTGCATCTCTCTACTGAGTCATTTGGTGGTGGGTGTATGATGTCCACACTATATATGTCACACTCAGTGACATGGGTTTGACTTTGGACTAGCTCTAGTCTGATTCAGTGGGCTGAACATGTTTTAGCAGCTAGAAGTGCATTTGGTCCATGCATGGAGCACATCTTCTAATGTATTTTGACTAGTTTACATGCCCCAAGATTCTACCATGCCTGTGAACTTAAGTCTTGTAAGTGAGAATGATCAGAAGATTCACTTCAGCTCAATTCTGACTCGAACTGATACACCCAAAGCAGAATATAAGAATGCGGTTATTTTCCCACCTAATTGCACTTTGCAGTTCATGAATTTCAGGAAACATATTTGGTGCCTGCACAGCTTTTTGACTGTGTTTTTCTAGATTAGTTTAGATTTAGCAATGTACAGAGAAAAACGATCAGTTATAAAGAAAGATTTTGTGGGTTTTTAGTTTAAATATATATCCCTGAAAGACTGGAGTACCTTTCAGTGGGATAGACATAGAGTAATTAATTCCTGCTACTTATATGGAAAATTGTGGTTCTAGTCCTGCAAAACATTGAGATCTTGTGTGGGGCTCACTGTTTTAGCCAAGTATTCAAGTGTGTGTTTAAGTCCATCCATCTTTGTTAGATATATTTATCACTTAATTAAACGCTTGCTTTTATTAAAGTTCTAATGAGATCAAGAAGACGTAAGGCCAAGCCTCAGGCTTGTAAGATGCCTAAATGCTTTCTTGTAATATGGAAGAATTGTTGAATTTGACTTAGGACTGATTGCTTTGTCAATAAAATGGACTCACTTTCTGCACCTGTGTTTTCCAAGGAATAGCAATTAGTTTA
This sequence comes from Ibidorhyncha struthersii, assembly GCA_013398815.1. NCBI lineage: Eukaryota > Metazoa > Chordata > Aves > Charadriiformes > Charadriidae > Ibidorhyncha > Ibidorhyncha struthersii. The sequence continues at coordinate 7,763 of VZSZ01002461.1, forward strand.
TGTAACGAAGTGGGCACAAATATCTGAATTTGCCTACACAGTAATTGCTATTCTTAATGTGGAACAAACACTGGAAGAGTATGAACCAGATCTCGCTGGCCTATGAGGGTTACATATTACTTCATATAGTCCTTAATAAAGTAAATTGCTTTTACTATAATCAGTTGGTGAATAAGGGAAGTGTCTTCCAGAATGAGTTTCTGTGTCTACCTGTGTGTCAATTTCCCAGTGAATGATGATTGTATAAGATGAAATTCCTCAAAGTCAAGTGCATATGCACTGACTGTGGAAATTCACAATGAGTAATTATTGGCTAAGTGGCACAGTTGCAGAGAAATGTTTAGTGGCTATATTGAAACAGAATACCAGCATGATAGAGCAGAACAAAGCAAATTCAGTCTATGATCAGAAGTAATTTTGTGTTAGACTTTTAAATCTTTTCCCCATTACTTTAGTTGCTGGGAAGGCATCTATTGGAATATTGTATACAGATTAGGACACCGAATCTACTCATCTAGAAAGATAATTGAGAAGAACAACAGAGCTATAAGGAGTTTGTAAAGCAAAACATTTCAGGATAGGCTGAGAAGGCCTACTAAATTTGTTCAGTTTAGTAAAGAAAAGAGTGAAAAAGAATATGCATCTTCAGATTTTTTAAAAGGAAAGTGATTGTGAAGAGGAGAACAACCAGTTTTCTCCATGACCATGAGGATACGTAATAATGAGTTTAATTTCTAACAAGGAAGATAGATAGATATTTGGAAAACCTTCACAGCTGTATGGGCAAGTAGACACTGCAAAAAATAACTGAGAGAGTTGGTGGGATCCTCTTCATAGTCTTTTTTGCCTGGTTCCTTAAGAAAATGAGGCCCATGCAGTCAGAAAGGGTCTTTGTCCCCAGTGGTCGATTCTAACAAAAACTGATATAGGTGAATAGGTTTTGTGAAAAATGGCCATTGGGCAGAACATAGAGACCCTATTAGGGGTCCTGCTTAGGGGAAAAATATCATTGTGCATATATGTCCTGTTGGGCACTAGAGAATCCATGTGGACAAGATGTCTTTAAAATACTTCAGCTACAGGAAAAGCTTCAACTGGAGCACACAATAAAACATGGAATACATATCTGTTGGTATGCAGGCTTTATTAAAAGTCTAGTTCATGAAACTGCTTGTTAGAAACAAATTAAGCTGATTGACATGTTACACTGATGTATATGCAATCCCAATTCAGAAGATGGTTATGAATGAGGAGCTTGTCCAGTCTGATACTACGGTTTCTTTGTTGGGGTATTAGTAATCTTAGCAGACACGGGATAAGCCCAGATAAGACTGAAAACAGTAAGTAGCACCACTTTCTCTATATATACACGTGACAAAGAAGTTAGTATGGGGACATTTTTTGCTTGGCTGATCTATTATGTCTGAAAAAAATGCATTTGTTTGTTTTTGCTGGGAAGTCTTGATGCATGTTAAAATGTTTCTGAAAATCCTGGTGAATCATTGTTCATCAGCAATAAAACTTCTGTTGACTGCACTGGGAATGAAATGCAGATGCTGTTGTGGTTGGAACAGTGAAAACTATTAAAAGCTAAAATAATTTTGTTTTGCCAGAGTGACTTCTGAGTACAGATCCTTGAGAAGTCTTACATTTTATTTTAAAACATCAGTTTGTCATTGTTTCATAAAGAAAACAGAAACTCCAACCACTTTTCTGAAGACTGATGCAACTGTATGATCTTTAATTTTGCTAGTGATACTATTATAGTTTTCTTTTTCTTACATGAGAAGTCTTTTAATGTAGTTAAGAAGCTTTATTATAAGAATATAGCATTTATTTTATGAATAATTTAAGAATATATCTCATAGGATGGCTGGCGCTCTTATGTAAGATGTTTGAGGCTAATTTTCAGATCTGTATTGTGATACTTCAGTATTTAGAAAGTGGGAGAGGGGTGATTTTCAAAGCCCCTTCTATTTGGCTTGGTCTGGAGTCAGAGCTTGAGCCTGGGCTTTCCCTTTTAGGGTGTCAGGGAAGATCACATGAAATGGAACAGCTTCAGCTGGACAGAGATTTCCCTGAGGAACCCATCATTTGATGGTTAGGGAGTCCTCTTGGTATGGAAGAGCAGGGTCTTCTGCTGTGCAGAAACCAAGATTTAAATCTTGTCCTCCCATGACCTGGAATATGTTGCCTTCCACTATACTAGTAAGTGGCATCCCACTATACTAGTAAGTGGCATGGGTACCTATCTGCAGGTAGAACCCACTGTATATCTGGTTGTCTTTCAGGGAAGGTGGGATTTAGTCACTGTGCAGGTAAGAGAAGCAGGCACTTCCCTCATTTGGGAATACCATGGGGGCATCTGTGTGCACTGCTCAGCAGTGTCAGGACTGGATGGATTTTTTTGATGAGTGAAAATCACCTGTGGAGGGGTAAGATTTGACATGTTTTGTGTTGTCTCAGTGCTGGAGAGAAGAGCCCAATTTCATAGGAGGATTTAACTTCTTTCTTTCAACCTCCCAACCTATTGTTTGTGAATATTAGGAAAAACATCATAGTTAGTTAACATATTGACTGTTTTTTACTTAACCACAACTTCTGTCCTACATGCAAATTGTGCTTTAATTTTGACCATCAGGATCCACATGAGATGTTTCCATCAGCATCTACTGTAGGGCAGCTCAGTTGACCTGAGTAATGAAACAGTAGCTCACCCATTTTGTTCTCACACATTAGGACCAGTCAGCTTGCAAACTTCAGGCTATTGTTTGCTAGAAGGAATCAACAAAAGTATAGTAAATAAAATCTCTTAAAGATTCCATTCTAAATGTTTATAAAAGATGCAACTTGTATCCCCATAATTTCTCTGAAAATTATCTTGTACTCAGAGATCAAGGGCTGAAAGTAGGGGGAGTAAACACTTTTTTAGTCAAGGGGCAGGGGGAAGAGGTTTAATCCCTGTTTTAAATGCTATGCAACTTAAAATATGGAGCCCCTATGGCACCTCTATAATACCACATAAAACTCGTGGTATTTTGGCTCAATGCTGATTTGCACTACACTACTGGCAGTTTTAGAGTTTACTGCTCTCACTATCTTTAATGTGTGAACTGATGCGACTATAGAAAACCAGCATTATTTTGGTTTGGAGAAAGATTTTTTTTTAAGCCTGGGAAGGGGAACATTTCTGATTCAATGAGCATTTCTTTGCTCTGCATAATGGGAGAGGACCTTTCACTTAATTACCGCTGGAAACTGTAAATGCTTAATTGACATAAAAAAGCCCAATATAGGCATTTTACATTTTTGCTTTTGATCTTTCCTGCGGGTGCATATTGCACATGTAATTTGAACATAATAGCTAAAAGTCTCTGATGTGGATGTGTGCTGGTATGTGAGTATAGAGTTTGGTGCAGTATCAAAGAAAGGGATACAACTATTTCACTTGTGAATAAATTAAGCATATAATTAACACCTGGACTTGTGAAACACAATTAAATCTGCTGCTTTTCTGTAATGAACACAAGTGCTTTAAGTGAAAATATTGACCCCCTGTTGAGTTTGATTTTAAATAATGTATTTAACTTCAGACACAGGCTGCATTCAAATCCTTGAAACCCATCAAACTGTAAAAAGAGACTGGGCGCTATTCCTTTCCCACTGAAGTTAAAGGAATAAGAGCTTTTCAGAGCTGGTTTGGGCACTTCATTTTCTTTTGAGAGACACAAACTGTATTGGGAGTGTAAGAAGAAGCAGCCCTAATTAATACAATTTTTCTGTTTTCCCGTAGCAATTTATCCAGAAACAAGCTCTCAACTTTGTCCAAGAAGCCTTTTCGCCATCTGGGTTTGTCTGATCTGTAAGTTGTCATTTTTTAGAATAAATTTTATTTGTGGCTAGCAATGAAAGAACAGGACTTTGAAATTTGTTCTTTTTAAGGTACAGGTCTATCAAAGATTAGAAATTAAATTCTGATCCAAAGAAGGCAGCAAATATGTTGCCAGTGACATAAGTGCAGAGAGTTTTTAATTCCAGGGCTTCAGAAAAGATTAAGTGTATATTTTAACATAAATTTATAGATCAAAATAGCCTTTTCCCTTCAACTTTTTATGAGATTATTTCACATAAAACTACTGGTGCTTGTATTAACTATTTGAGCTTGTAAAAAATACAGCCATCTACAGAACATAGAATCATAGAATGGTTTGGGTTGGAAGGGACCTTAAAAATCATCCAGTTCCAACCCCCCCTGCCATGGGCAGGGATACCTTCCACTGGATCAGGTTACTCAAAGCCCCATCCAACCTGGCCTTGAACACTTCCAGGGATGGGGCATCCACAACTTCTCTGGGCAACCTGTTCCAGTTTCTCATCACCCTCATAGTGAAAAATTTCTTGCTAATATCTATTCTAAATCTACCCTCTTTTAGTTTAAAACTGTTACCCCTCATCCTATCACTACACTCCCTGATAAAGAGTCCCTCCCCATCTTTCCTGTAGGCCCCTTTTAACTACTGGAAGGTTGCAAAAGGTCTCCTCAGAGCCTTCTCGTCTCTAGGCTAAACAGCCCCAACTCTCTCAGCCTGTCTTCA
>VZSZ01002461.1:32993-50852 GCA_013398815.1 Ibidorhyncha struthersii
TTTTTTGAGTTGTGAGCCAAGACAAATGTGGGATACTGTTCAAAAAGCAAGATCACATCATTTTTTAACCTTCTTGTCTTTCAAATGCCATGTTCAGTTTGCTTCGATCTTTCCTGAAAAGCTTTTTTATCCTGACATAACTTTGTGAGAGGGGCTTATAATATAGCTGTGGAGCATAGTAGTTTCAGTAGCAGAAGAATGAATGCCTTTTAAAGCTCATTTGCCATTCACAACTTTCCTTTTCTGTGAGTGTTGGTTTTGGTTTCCTTTTTCTCACTTCCATATCTTTGTTTCTGCCTCTTTTTTCTTAACCTCTTATGCTGCTTCTGCCTGTTTTTCTTTCCTGTTTTACAAGGAGAAATGTTAGCAAAAGTGAAAACCAACCTTCAGTCCTGCAATGTTAACCACATGCTCAGCTTTCATGCTGATATATAAGTTGGTTAATGTCAGTTAGACTTTTTCTTGCTATATATTTCATCCTGAGCCTGCAATTGAAGCCCTGTGCTTTGACTCCTGCTTTGAGGATTGCTCACCTCTGAGAGTTGCACATGGAGAAACGTGCATCAGGGTGTTGGCTTTTCCACTCCTCCTGCCCCAGTGTCACAGTGAAATCAATGGGACATCTCACTTAAGTGGATTTAAGGTGTCATCTTGATGTTTATAATTCTGGTTCTGCAATCCTGTATGCAGGAGTGTTCCCACATGTCCCCATTGTCTATCACTGGAAGTCACTGTGGTTTTACAGGTGCACCATATCATTTGCTTGTGTTCTGTGCAGCATCAAAGCATATGTGTACAATAAGTACCCCATAAGGTGTTTTTTAAACAATCATCATAATTGTTGTTTATTTTCTAAATTTGTTTTGGTTCCTTTCCTTTTAAATAAAATAATCTTGCATTTTATGAAAAATTAAAGTATGGAAATAGTAATTATTTGGCTGTCATTTTAAGGACCTCATTTAAGATAATAGAGGCTTTAACAACTAGCTTGTATTATTTTTAAAAAAATCTTTGTAATTAGTTTTTGCTTTATTTTTGTAATTAATTTTTTAATTTACTTTATGCAGTGTAGTATAGATGCGTATTTAATATAGCATTTAGTGCACTGAACTTTCTGCAAATCATAATTCTTACCTCAATTAGCCTGTGCTCAAGCACAGTAGCACTTGGGCAGTAGATCAGTTAGTAGAAGAGACATACTCTCTTGTGGAAGGTTCCATGATAGCAAAAAGCTTTTAGGAGACATTTGGCTAAGGAGGAGGGAGAAGACATATTGTTGTCAAGGTGCAGTAGAGCTCAGAAGGCAGTAGTAGAAGAGATGTCAAGCTAAGTGTAAACGAAAGAGATAAAAGGAAGAATAAAGCAAGGACTGAAAAGAATATAGGAGGGAATAAGGGAATAAAAAAATTAAAGAGATTAGAGATAGACCATAGAAATCAGTCATGAAACTGAAGAGAAGGATAAGCAAGTTAATAAGTGCAGAAAAAATCATTTGTGTAGAGAGAAAGAGGTGTCAAAAGAAGGAAGAAACAGAAAGTGACATGGTGGAATGAGGTTTGGGGGCTTCGAATCCACCACTACCGATGGTTACAATTGGTTCTGTAGGTGTTTTTCATCTGATTGGATAAGACACCAAAGTAATGCTTTGATTAATTACAGTTTGATACAGCTAAAAGGAAGGGAAAACGGAAAATGCTGTTGAACTGTGGCCAATGGGTCCCCCTCTCTCCATTGTTTCTTTATGCCATATTTGGCACATCCATATTTTTTGATCATTTGTAGAGTGACACAAGTAAGAATCCTGCCTCGCTAACCATAAAGAACGTTTCATCTGTGGACAGCGGACTGTGGATTTCTTGCATAGCAGAGAATATTGTAGGAGAGGACCAAGCCTCTGCCGAGCTCACAGTATTCTGTACGTAAGCAGGCTAAACCACATTGGCAATAACTATTTTGGGTATAAATATTTGTTGGGCACACAGGTTGTTGAAACAGAAACACCCTTTAAGCATGTGAACTATCTGTTGCAGTTAATTCTGGGAATACCTCAATGAGCAGTTGTTATTTTTACCTTTTTCTGCTCTGAGTTCTTCTGCAAAAATTATGTTTCTAAATTCTTTATCTTCCAGTCTGAGCAATCTGTAAGCAAATGTCTGAAACCCCAAATAGTCAGTGGTCCTGTCAGTGTGAACAGGTTTGTATTGGTGTGCATATACATACACACTATCTTAGGAATTAAGAAACATGAATGCATCAAAAGTCATAGAATTTATTTATAATAAAATACAAATTTTAACTAAACCAACAATTGCTTTGTTCAAAAATTAACACGCTTGCATCATTTGTTCTGCCAGATGTAAATTTGTCATAGCTTTGAATAATTATTTGTCAGGGCCAAGGAAAGGGGAAGGGACATATAGTAGAGAAGCACTTTCTTAGATCTGATATTCCAGCCTGAATTAATTTTATGTGAAATATGTTTTCACAAGTTGCAACCCTCTGTTTAACCGAAGATGGGAATGGAACACTTTGTAGATGGAAAATTTTTTTCAGCATGTGCTCATGACAGTAAACTTGAGAAAACACTCTAGAAGCACTTTAATGTTTTGTAGGTGGAAATTAGATATGTAATATCTATGGAAAGGGACATAAACTAGAAATGTTTGAAAAGTGTAAATGAGATTATGAGAATGGCACAGTTATGAGTGATAAAAGGGAGTATAACTAGATGAAATTGGACGCAGTTAAGAATGTATATCAAAGAAAATTTCCTAACAGTGAAATAATGTGCAAGGTATTGGAATAGTCTCCTGATGGAAACAGAAATCTGTAAACTTGCGACATTTAGCACATTTGAACAAAGAATGAGAAAATGTATAGTAGAAAATGGTCCTTACCTGACAGAAGAATCCAGGGAATGAAATCAGCTGCTCCGGCTTTGATTCTTTTAAAGAAGTCACCTAAAAGTTTGGATTCCTAGCTGAATATATTTCCAGTACTACTTGCTTTTGGCTGACTTATAAATATTTTTAATACTGTTTTGTTCCTTCAGCTCTCCTCTGTGCCATTTTTTTCAGCACGGTAAAGCTAAAATTTCCCTATCTCCCTTCTCAGTGATCTGGTAACTGAACTTTCCACACCTTGCAGAGTAAGTGATTTAATGGGGGGTTCACACTTTGTCTGAAACTAGTTTGTTTTGTTTCCTTCTAAAGAATGGCTTCATTTCAGTTGTGAGCACAGTACCCAAGGCAGAGCAGGTGGGTTTCCTGTGTGAGTAACCTCCAAATAGGTATAATTCCTTAAAGTAGCATATTTTAGCACTGATAATCTGAGATAAAAAGATGTTTGGGATATTCTGATGTTCTTCACTCTTTTTTTCCCAATATAGTTGCACCAAATATCACATTTATTGAATCTCCAACCCCGGACCACCACTGGTGTATTCCATTCACTGTGAAAGGGAACCCTAAGCCCACATTGCAGTGGTTCTATGAAGGGGCTATACTGAATGAGTCTGAATACATCTGTACTAAAATACATGTTATCAATCAAAGTGAATACCATGGCTGCCTACAGCTGGACAACCCTACCCATCTGAACAATGGTGCTTATACCTTACTAGCAAAGAATGAGTATGGAGAGGATGAAAAACGGGTTAATGCTCACTTCATGTCAGAGCCTGGAGATGGTGAGTATAATTTTTTTTTATGTTAACAATTGCAAATTGACAAGAATGTGTAGACAGTGCTCCTGGCCAGCTTACCTATTTTGGAGGAAGCTTTTTATACGCATGTTTTTTCTCTGAATGAATGTCTTCAAGATTAGTTGTAAACCAAGAATTTTTTTTAACATTTTCTTCTTGTTTATTGCTTTTCAAGGTAGGCCATGCCTAGTGCTCTTTAAATCCTCCCTTTGAGTAACCATCCTCGGTGCCAGTTAAGGCTACTAAAAGATTGCTGTTTCTGAAGTGTTTTCTTTAGCCTCAGTTCTGATCCTGGAAAGCACTGGGTACCAATTCAGTCACTCTGCAAGTTTTCTATCTCCGTGTACAAGTGCAACTAGGCAGTGTATCCAAGGGCACAGGGTGTATGCCTGTGTAGCATCTAGTGCATTGATGCAAAATCAGTAATGCAGTCCAGTGAGTTGATGATAATATATTGTGTAGGACACTAGAGGGAGCTGGACAGAAAACAAGTAACCCAGAGGCAGGATGGACCAGCTCTCAGGTCCTCACAGGCATTTAGAAATCCAATTCCCATTCATTTCGATGGAAGTTGGGCATCTGCATGCCTGGGAATATCTGTGCTCAAGATGATTATCTTCAAATGTATGCATTTTATGCTGCTCTAAAGGCTCCAGGTCAGAGCTCCTAAAGGCTATGTGAGCAGTCTCAAGGTGGACTAATTCATTGAACTTCAGGGACTACTGTAAGTAGTTAATGTACTTAAAGTTTGATCTTTTCCCACATCTTCAAAACCATATTTGAAGTGATTGTAAGAATACAAAGGCATACATGTAAGTGCATTGCTGTATGTGAAAAAATTGAGTGGACCTTGAGCGGAAATATAGGTGTGGTTTTGTGCAAATTGCAGAATCATATCTGAAAATATGGCCGTGTGTATACTTTTGGCTTTTAAACCACAGGATAGAAATAGCCTCCCTCTTTTTTGAAACAGCAATATGCAGTGTTAATGTTATGTGATAGAAAAAATATGAATATTTAAATTCCCTCTCCTACATTGTAGGCTACAGACAGTAAAAATATGGTCTGTATTTAACATTTGTTCCTATCAGCTCAGCCTGCTACAGGGAGAGAGATGGCAAGTCTTTTTCTTTTCCACCCTTAGAAAGAGAAGGTGAAGAGCTGATATAATCGGGCTCTATTTTCTCCTGTTTTTCATAGCTCCTCTCTTCTTTTTTTCTCTACAGTCCTTCCTTAAATAGACTCATTACAGAAACAGGTCATGGTTTCAGCTACTGGCATCCTTTAATACTACATCATAACAGTTCAGTGAAACAGTTCACCTCATTCTGTATGCAATGGAAGTTCTCTTACACTCTGATTATTTAATATGAATTTGGCTTAATTTTCTTAACAGAATAAGTTCCTCTAATACATTTATATTAATTTATGATTGTTTTCTTTTAATGTTCCGTTTTTCTTTTCTGCTTGTCCCCTGTAAGCTGAAAATTTCCAAGTTGTGGCCTTTTAAATTAAAGGTATCTTCCCAATTAGACAGCATTATTTATTTGGTCCTTCCTTTTTATAAACATATGCATTATAAATCTCCAAGATAATCTATGTTGTGTTCAAACTGGACTACATACAGACAGGATGTAACTGCATTAGAAATCAGGTTTTGTGTCACCAAACCAATCTTAAAAATTAACACCAGGGGAAATGACTTATCTAGTTAGCCTCCTCAAGGTTGTTTTTATTAGTGGGCCTTTTTCCTGTAAGACTTATAGTACTGAGCTTTAGAATATTCCACATTGTTGTCTCCTCCACTGAATCTGGCATAAAAGTAAATGTTAAAAAACTAGCATCCTCTATGCATTGTATTACCTTTTTTTTTTTTTTTACTGTTACTATTTAAAGCACTGACAGGATCTTTCAAACCCTTAAAAGGCTTTTTCAGCACTGTCGTTACTGTGTATTATCTCCTTTTGGCCCACATATTGTACAATGAAGCATAAAGATTAGGCCCATGCTCTGGTATTATGTTCATTTCCATGCCTTCATGACTAAATTAAATATGAGCCCTGATGTTTCATGGGGTATCCTGACTGAGCTTTGAACTGATTCTCTGGTTATTAAATCACTTACAGACAAATGCACTGAAGATAAAACCAAAAGTAAATTAAAAAAACCCTTCACCTATAAACTATATGTCTATTTAAAATTAATACAGGAAAGTCTGAAGCATGTTGTATCATCAACAGCCTAATACTCTACTTTCAAAGTTGCATCAAGCATGATGAAGACAGGATTTGTGCTAAGATGCTCTCAGCTTTCAGCTGAGATACTTACAGAACATTTTTCAAGGGACAGAAGATGCAAGCTTAAAGGAGAGGAAAGCATATACCACAGTGGGATTTGGGTCAAGTTAATGATATCACAGTTAATGTTATAAATTAAAAGTTTGTTTAAAATACTAAGGTCTGGGGGAACAAATTTCACATTCTGTTAGCTAGATTTTTAACTAGTTTTAATCTGTTAATATTCATGGATTCCAGTGAAGGTCTTCTTGCTGAGGATAATTTGACTATTTGAGACTACATTGCAGCAAACGCTAAGCAATAAACAGCTGTGTTTTATTCCAGAGGCTGTTTCCATAATTGATCCATAACAGCTAATGAGTGCTGGAGAGATTTTTACCAATAATAACTATTTTTAAGTAAAATCGTTCATCTACCAGCCCTCTACTCTAAAATTCAGCTGAAAGAATTCAAGTCATGTAGTATCTTGTCATAGTATAATAGTATGTTAGATATGCCTTAGAAGTAGCATCCCGCTGGTTTGGAATAATAACACATTGCATAAGTATTTTTTGGGGTTGAGTCTTTTGCTGCTGCTTTATTTTGGAAATGTCAACTTTATAAAGAATGAAGCAAGCAAACCAAATGTAGTTGAGGCAGTTTATAAAGATGAGTGAATAGGATATGTCTGTAATATTTTATTTTCACAACAACCTGTTCTAACAGGGACCAAACCAACAATGCTGTTCTTTGCATTAAAAATAATTGCATGTAAACATGCAAAATTATTGTGGTAAACTTTCATGTTAAGATAGATTCAACCAATGTTGTGATGATGGTTTTATATAGGGAATATTACACAGAAATTTGGTGTTGGTCCAACTTCTTGATTTTTTCAACTTTATTTCAAGTGAAGTATTTAGTTATATAAAAGGTATTTGAATGGAATAGATGACTTCCTGGTTTATATGCCCCTAGCAGGAATTGCAGGTTAAACCAATCTCATTATTTTATCCCATTTCCAGTAAACAGTAATAAAAATGTTGTCATTTAACTCAAGAGTAAAGGCCTAGGAAGTTTGGGGTTTTTTTCTTCAGATTATGAGAAGTAGGACTCATACAGAAGGTAAACTGGTTCTTTCATCAGCTGAATGTTTTATACTGGAAAACCTGAACCCATGAAGGTTTATGGACAAAAAACCCTGGTCAGAACTTGCTTGACGATAGATAGTAGTACACACTTGTTTCACTTATTATTTATTTCTGCAGATTGACATGACCATTCTCATGGGGTCTTTTAATCTATATCTCTTGGTACTAGAAAATCCTCAAATGCATTTAAAAATGAACCTAATTATCTGCTGCCATTTTGCAAATAGGTTGCAACTCTTATTTTATATTTTCAGCACAGATTTTCATGCTGTTGAAATAAGCAGAAACAACTGTGTTCTGATCATACTTCACAGTAGCTTTATGCCAGTGTAATGTCACTGGTATGGAATTACTGTATGGTACTATAAACAGAATTATGCTTTTTGAAGTTTGAGTCATCTTTAGAGATTTTAACTATCTATTAATTTTATTACCAGTCCAACAACAAAAAAAAGAGTAAATATACTACATAAGGCACACTATAAATACATTATAGACGAGGATGATTGGGATGTTGAAATATAACACAAGTATCTTTTGAAGCATGAATAGACTAATAGTATACTAACTTCACTGTGTGTTATACTCACGTGTGCTTAGCCTTACATATGCCCAGTAATTGGAAAAAGCTGCAAACTGGAACTAGTAAAATTTAAAAAAATATATACTAGACAGGTATCCACTTAGCTTGTGTAAAGGCTGGCTTCTCTAGTTTCTTTGCATATGGGAAAACTTATTCTTTCAATAAGAGTTCTGTCTGTGGATAAGGTGTGCAGCTGGCTTCTTGGGAGCATCCTCTAACAGCATCCTCTAGCCTTTAGTTTGCCACAATGCTGCAGCTCTAAACCAGTTTTCTCTCTCAGTGATTTAACTGCAAAGTTTTGACCAGGTAAAAGTCAGTTATTGTAACTCCCACTGAAGTCTGCTTCTACGTAATGTCAGGGAGAATTTTACCATTGATTTTCAACAAGAATATTTACTGTTGCACTTATTCCAGATATACATTAGCAGCAGAGAGCAGAATTTTGCCCATTTGATAAATATGCCTGCTTTTACGAGAGCAAATGCCCTGTGTATTATCTGTTTCATATGAAGCAAAGTGTTAACATTCGGGATAGCTCTAAAATAATTGTAAATTATAGTACAAAATACTGATGTTGCTTTGCATTTGTGTAGGTACTGACCATTGATATTGCAAATAACATGTAAGCTCTTAAAAAAATCCTAAAGAAACTCTTATTCTTCTAGCATTTGCATTCTATTTACAAAGGCTTTTTCTTTCTGTTTCTGTGTGGTTTTTTTTTCTCTTCTCCATGCACAGGTAGTGGCCCAATTGTGGATCCAGACGTTTATGGTATATATTTGATTTTCTTTTTCTTTTCTTTTAATGGTAGAAATAAAGGAACTCAAACCACTAAAAGATTGAATGTAATGCTCAGTTAAACTAAAATGACACATATTATAACAAAATTATAAAAAGAACTTTGTATTGTTGGTTCTTTTCCTGACTTATTTAAGATATTATTTTGATTAATGATTAATTCTTATTTAATATAAATCAGGGCAATTTTTACTTATGTGCTGCTTTTGATTCAGATTAGCGTAAATCCACTGCTACTGATGGTTAAAATTGGTACTGTAAAATTGCTACTGTCTGATGTAGCACACAGGCATGAGATTTTTGTGAACCTTCCAGAGCATTTCCTGGACAAAAAAGAGTTCATGATTTCGCCTTATATAACTTATTTTTTCAGGGATGATTCCATACTTTTTTGCCTCCAAAACTGTACCCCTAAACTGCCCTTAAAAATGAGTTTGGCACAAGTGAGTTTTCCTGTAGGTAATTTTTCTCTGTTCTCTCATTTGTACCTTCTTCCTTTATTCTCTCTTGCATAAGCAGAACATCAACTCGGTGATATCTGAGAGAAGATTTGATGACACAGTGTTCAAGTTATTTTTTAGTTAGGCAAAATATTTTAGGCTATACCTATTGAAAGACAATGCGCATTATAATAGAAGTTGCAAACTGAAAAACAACTTGCTAGTTTTACATAATAGTTCTGCTATACTTCTGCTGAGCATGAAAGTACATCCTAACCAACACATACAAAACACCTTTTAGCTTCCAGCAGAAGCTGAATCCTGTTTGGAGTACTTTTATTTTGACAAAATGGTCCATGAATCAAGTTTCCTTAAGCTGATATAAATGTTATTACTCTGATTTCATGTCATTAAATTTTAGCAAATGTGCATTTAAAGCATCAATTTGGCTTTAAGTGCTTAGAAATACTAAAGCATGGCTTCCCCTCCCTCTCTTCCTCTTTTTTTTTTTTTTGAGGGGGAGGAAGAGGTGATGGTTTGCACAGCTTCCTACATGTCTTGTGTTATATATGTTGTATACATGAAGATGTTGAATCTGAGCTGTTTATCAAGGCCCTGATGCATGTGTATGAGCACTGTAATTCAGTTGACTGGTAGATTTGGTTAAAATGTGTGCTTTGAGTTGTGCAAGTGAATCACAGCCTGCAAGATCTAGTTCTGATGAAAACTATTCCTTTTTATTTCTGGCTTTTCTTTCTACTTTTTGAAATTGCTGCCTTTGATCTTTGTTTCAGTGACTTAGTGCTTGCTTTGTGCAACACTTTGTAGTCCAAAGTGTTTCCTTAATTATTCCAAATTCACAAGTGCAGTTGGTGAGATGAATAAATAAGGCTAAAAAGTCTAGAAACTGTTATACTTAGGAAAACCACTGCATGGTTGATTGTGGAACCACCCAGGAATTAGCTCCTCCTAGAGACTGAGAATTTTCATTACTACTTTTCAGACCCTTCAATCTGTATGCTAATCTATTTACCCCCAGTTTAGATTATGTTGGAAGCAAGATTTAAAGGTCTCCTTCCTCACCTCCCTCCTTCCTGCTGTTCTCCCCTTTAAAACATATTTTTCAGACTCCTATGCTATTCATGATGCAAATTTGCACTGTGTAAAGGGTAAAGACAGCTGCAGAGGGTTTGATCCTGCAGCATGCTACACAGTATCTATGTGTTTGTGAGTGGCTTGGATCCTGGTAAAGTCAGGGTGCTTGGATGATGCCCTAGTGCTTTAACAAACTCAGGGGAGTGGCAAGGTATTTCTCTATAAGTGTCAGGGCATTGCGGTTCTGGTGACTTTGTGGGGGCCGGTTGCCAAGGGTATCTTTGGTCTTGCCAGCCAGGGCCTGTCCCGCTGCCCCCAATGAGGGAGTAGGGCAGTCTGTGGGGGCAGCTGGGGGCAGTCCCCAGCCAAGGGCATCAGGCACCTCTATGGGGATGGGGCTCGGCTGTGACCAGGATGGGATGTCAGCCCCTGAGTGGGGGTCAGGTTCAGGACCAGTGAGTGTAACCAGGATCAGATACAGCCCCAGGATGGCAGAGCAGGGCCATGGGGACAGGGACAGGCTGAGGTCAGGCCAGGATGTGAACATAAGTGTTGGGCCTGGCTCAGCAGGATCCATGGGCAGGGCAGGGCTGTGGCAGAGCTAGAGATGAACACTCCTATGGTGTTGCTGGGGTGGGGATTTATGGCCCTGCACTGACCTGAAATGAGGCTCCTGGGCCCATGGGCAGGGGTGGGGGAGGCCCCAGGGGAGGCTGGGCAGGACCAATAAGGGTTGTTAGTACTCTCAGGGCCCTGACAATGGACTGGACCTTCGCAGAAGCGGTGGGTGTTTCTCCCCACCTGAATATATGCAGGAAGAAGATGGAATGTGACTAGGCAAAAATAAATTGGAACAGGGTATGAAGGGGGGCCTTTCACTTCAAAGGAGCCAAAACAGACTAGAGAGACTAATCACGAGATTTCAACCAAATAGAAAAATTCCAGACAAAGAGAGCGAGCCTTATGTGCCCCTGAGAAAAGGTTTGTGACAGATTTTCACAGGTGTTATTGAGCTGGAACTTGGTCTCTGCAGTGCCTGTGCATTGCCTGAGTTCCCTTAGCCAGCAGGATGTGGTTAGGAGCTCGTGTAGGATGGTTATGGCCTTCATTGCTGTGCCTTGTGTGGGTAAGCAGGGCTTGGCTGCATGGGGCAGGGGACTCTAGCCTTGAAATATCCTTCTGCATAGAGCAAAGCCCTTTGTAGTGGTAATTTCCAAATGTTTTCCATTACATGTTTTAAAAATGCTATGGGAAACTGAAGAACCGATGAACTCACAAAAGTATGCATGATGTTATGTTTGTTAGGGGAATTTTATCCACATTGTATTTCATATGCTTGAAGCACAGAGTAATCAGTCCCTAATAACTAATCCCCACAGAATCCTGTGGAAAAGACAAATAAGAGATGTTATCACAGTTTTGTATGAGAGGTAACTGAGAAAGAAAAATAAAGTGACTTGACCAAGGCTGAGCAGGAAATCAAATGCAAAGATGGCTTCTTTGGCCCCTAGTTCATGTTTTAATACCATGCTGCTTTTTCTAATGTGGTCATGAAAATGAGAGAGACAATATGCTCCATAAAACTGTACTCTCAGGGATATTTTGCAGAATGACTCCCTGGTACTTATGACAGTGCTCTTGTCTGGATCCCAGCTGCTTTACACCTTGTTTATAAAACAGCTGCAAAATGCTCCAGTGCTTTAGTTGTGATTTACCTCAGTTGGTGTAGGAATATATGACTGCATAAGTTAGTAGACAGCAGAGAATCTAGCCCTGAAACAATACAAGTCCCACATAGCATGAGTCAAGAGGCATGACCCTGTCTGTATCAGAATGCTACATGCCTAATCAGAATTTCATAATAAAATGATCAAGAATTCATTTAATTCAGAATTGCCTGGGTTTTGCTGGATGACTGTTGTGCATGTTTTCCTTGCCTGGCTCACCCATTTCAAAAGGCTTTGAAAATTTGGCACTAATTCAAATGTAAATGGTTCACAGTTATACAGTGGGAAATGGCAATGCAACACTGATGTTCTGAAGTGGCCTACTTTATCCCTTGCCCTTTTTAATAATACTGCATTCAGAGGATTCATAGACCCAGACCTGAAATACTTCACATAGTTCTCATTACTCCTTCAGGGTATGGTTTCCAGTATCATAGTATAGAAATGAACATAAACAGAACTGCAGATAGCTTCAACTTTTGCCCCCCCACTATTTACAGGTAAAATTAAAAGCAAAAAACTTCCCTCTTAAAAGTTTGTATTATGGAGACAGAACAGGGAAGAATGTTTGTTTTCTATATTGTTGCTATTATAAGGCTACTGTAAATAAAGGGTTGGTCAAAACTATCTTGGTGAAGACATTGCCAGAAAATTGTAAATGAAGCCAAATCTTATAGATTGAGATACTTGTTATAAACTGGGTTCTTCACTGATCAAGAGTCTAGGTGCTGCCTGCAGATGAATAAAACTGAAATCTCCCTCTCTGCTGTGGCAAAACTTGTATTCACAGTAGTGGATGGTCTGCATAGAACCTTGTCTCTGTATTCAGGCTGTTTGTCCAAGAGTGGAACTCAGGTAGGATTTATCTTGCCTGGAGTAAGGATTGCTGCTCTTTTGCCTTTCACTACTATTTTAACCTTGCTGCATAGAAAGCTATAGACATAGGGATGCAATGCTGAGTTGGACAATGTAAATGACAAAAGGCCAGGAAATTAAATTTGGTTCCTCATGAAAGCTCTGTAGACTAAATGTGTACTTTGGGTTGAAAAAATCCTATCCTTTGGCATGTATGGTGTTGAGCCAGAGTATACTTCATGAGTTGATTAGACAACCAACTGTAGCACTAGTGACAGAGGTAGCTCTATTGGTTCATAAACTAAAAAAATAGGCAGCCTGCTAAGTGCTTTGCAGAAAGAAAGTGTGTTTGTGCATGCACAAAGATCAAAAGGCTGGTGCAGCTTGTTGCTAGTATTGCCAGCTGAGGTCTCCAAAACAGCTTTGGGAGCTAAAGAAGATAAAGGCCCTCCCTCCCCTTGCCTGGTAGCAGCTCTGAGGTTGGAAGAGTTCCTGCCTCTGTGGTTTGTGAGCTATGCCTCTGAATTTTGCTTTTTCATATTCACAGTTACAATTTCATCTGCAGAATTATGGCACTGACTTTATTAAAAATATATAAAGAAATACACAATTAATTACAAATTTAAATTAGAGTGCTGGAGGTGCATTTGCAATAAATGCACTTATTGCCCTTGTTTCTTTTATTTCATCTGCACATATTACAGTCATACAATTGAAACATTATGTATATTTCCAGATGAAATCATAAAAAATATTAAGTTTTTTATTTTAATGCATGTATCTCTAAGTTCATACATGTACTATTTAATTCTTGCTATCTCATTTGAATAATTTTGACAGAAAAACATGGACTTTATATATCTGTGCTTCATTTTTAAATAATGATAAATAATTAAGCCATATTCATTCTTTTGATGGAATTGTCCTGGATTCACCCCTGCAAACCTACAAGTAGCATTGCTTTGATAAATCAAATTTCTTCAGACTGTCTCAGGCACTGAACTTTTTTAAAGTTTACCTGTATAACAATATAGCATGTTAGACTGTAACCTCTATGCACACAACAGCATTTTTTTTTATTTTTTTAACCTAAGAAAACCAGCTATTTCACATTTGATATCAATAAACTAGCTAAAAGGTCATCTGCCAAGTTCTTCACAGATAAAATGTCCCCAAGCTAATTTCTAAGTCAGTCCTATATTTGACTGAATACAAGGCTACAGAAGTTCATTGTAGAGAGCAGTCTTCAATTTTTAATGGGAAGTCAGAAGCACATAAAAATAGCTTTATGGATGGAGTTCTTATTTAACTCTAGTTTTTCTAATAGAAATATATACTATGTTGGGGATTCCTTCTCTATAAAGCTGAATAGAGAAGCAGGTTCTTTTTTTAAGTCTGTTAGTCACAACACATTTGTTCAAAATTATCTGTCACAAGGATCCCCACAAATGTATCAGGTACAATAGAAATAATGTATAATTTTCAAATTGCTCAGAATTCTGATAAGTGTTACTAGCATTATGGTATTACAAAGCTGAAATAATAAAGACAAACCTTTCCCCTCCAAGGTTATGAAATTATAAAAGCACCCTTTTTTTCCTTTCCTAAGAGTATGAAACCACGCCTAATGATCTTGGAGACACCATGAATAATAGTAATCAAATGACTTCTGCAGATGTTTCCAACAAAGAGAATGAAGATAGTATCACTGTAAGTATATACATTGTTTCCTGATATGTAATCTTGGCAGATTTGTTTGACTATACAACTAATGAAATTGCAAAGATTCTAATGGGACCCTAAGCTACCAGAACGCCAGAGCTATTACTATGTGGTCATCAAAATCAACAGGAAAAAAAATCAATGCACCCCCCTTTTCCCTCACCCCAATTTTGAGAGTGGATCACTTTTCATTCCAAGTAAAGTTGCTAATTTGTTTCATGCTTTTCTGAACAACTAACTGTAATTTGTTAGCCCAAGGCTTTGCTTCTAATTTTAGCCAAGGAGAGCAACTACTTTTTTACAAAATAACAACATTCAAGGTAACATAAAGACTGTTGCTTTAATTCCAGTCTCAAAGTCATCAGCTCCTTACAAAGAGGACATGGTGTAATAAACTTTTGAATTTGAATTGTATGTTTTTAATGTGTGATTTCATGTAGCTTTTTGATAAGTTAATTTGTAGTGGAT
Source organism: Ibidorhyncha struthersii (assembly GCA_013398815.1). Classification (NCBI taxonomy): domain Eukaryota; kingdom Metazoa; phylum Chordata; class Aves; order Charadriiformes; family Charadriidae; genus Ibidorhyncha; species Ibidorhyncha struthersii. Next base: position 47,812 of record VZSZ01002461.1, read on the forward strand.
CTTAGTACAGGCAGCTGAATTGGTGGGTCCACTCCTTTGCTGTTTCACCTACCATTATGTTTAAAATTGAATGTTAGATGAATGTTAAAGGTCATGAATTGTTGGAAACTGGTAGCAGGCTAGTAGTGCTGCCTCCCTGCTGCAGGCATTGATGACTGCAAGGCGGTGGGCAGTGGAGAGTGTGTGCATTTGTGGTAGATTGTGAGTTAGGAAAGAATGGAAAAGGAGTCTATGAAAGCTAGATATTGTCTCAATACATCTGAAAGTGATGAGGGAGGAATCTGTTTTGTGCAGATGGGAGAAAGCCTACCCAGTAGCTCTCTAGTGCCAGTGGTTGGGGAGTGAAAGAATAAGGGCAGTGAGAAGGGTTCCTAAAACTTCAATTTTGTTCTGTTTCCACCTGTTAAGTGCAGTGGGGGCATTAACTTTGACAGCCTCCAGTCCCTCTCACATTGACAGTGGTTGCTTCATGGAGATATACTTTGCTAAAAAATCAGGAAGAGCCCAGACAGCCTTATCTTTTCTGATAACAGAATCATAGAATAGCTGAGACTGGAAGGCACCTCTGGACATCATCTAATCCACCACCCCCTGCTCAAAGCAGAGTCAGCTACAGCAGGCTGTGCAGGACTATTTCCATTAAGGTTTTAATATCTCCAAGGATGGAGACTCCATAACCTTTCTGAGCAACCTGTGCCAATGTTCGACCACCCTCACAGTAAAAAAGTGTTTTCTTATGTGCTTTTCTTATGCGTTTTTTTAAAACATGCCACTCTGCTTGGAAGTGAAAGGGGTGATGTCCATTCCCTCCCACCTGCCTTGAATGTGTGGGATGTTGGGAAAGTGGTTCTCAGAGGTGTCTGAGTCTCTATTCTCTGCAGGATAGAAGAAACCTCAGCAAGGGACTTATTTCTGTATTCTTTGATCTGAGTGCAAAAGTTTCCTATTTGAAGTGAATCTCTACTTAAATCATAGAATGGTTTAGGTTGGAAGGGACCTTTAAAGATCATCTAGTCTAACTCCCTGCAATGGGCAAGGACATCTTTCACTAGATCATGATACTCAAAGCCCCATCCAACCTGGCCTTGAACATTTCCAGGGATGAGGCATTCACAACTTCCCTGGGAAACCTGTTCCAGTGTCTTACCACCCTCATAATAAAGAATTTCTACCTAATATCTACTCTAAATCTACCCTCTTTCAGTTTGAAACCATTGCTCCTTGTCCTGTCACTACAGGTCCTAGTAAAAAGTTTATCCCCGTCTTTCTTATGAGACCCCTTTAAGTAATGAAAAGCTGCAATAAGGTCTCCCCAGAGCCTTCTCTTCTCCAGGCTGAACAATGCCAACTCTCTCAGCCTGTCCTCATAGGAGAGGTGTTCCAGCCCTCTGATCATTTTCGTGGCCCTCCTCTGAACTCGCTCAAGCAGGTCCATGTCTTTCCTGTACTGGGGGCCCCAGAGCTGGGTGCAGTACTCCAGGTTGGGTCTCATGAGATCGGAGTAGAGGGGCAGAATCACCTCCCTCGACCTACTTGGCCACGCTTCTTTTTACACAGCCAGGATAGAGTTGGCTTTCTGGGCTGCAAGTGCACATCGCCGGCTCATGTCCAATTTTTCATCCAACGGTATCCCCAAGTCCTTCTCTGCATGGCTATTCTTTATTCATTCATCCCCCAGGCTGTATTGATATTGGAGATTGCCCTAACCCAGGAGCAGGACTGTGCACTTGGCCTTGTTGAATTTCATGAGGTTGGGTTAATCGGTAAATCTGAATGTATGGTGAATATGTTTGAAGCTGGTTAATGAGAAAAAAATCAGATCTGTGTGTGTCCTCTTTTTTAGGTTTATGTTGTAGTGGGAAGTGCAGCACTGGTGTGCACTGGCTTAGTAATAATGCTCATTATTCTGAAGTTTGGAAGACACCCTAAGTTTGGGATGAAAGGTACGCAGGGTCATTTTTTATATCTCCTGTAATTGTTGTGGGTTGTAAAAGCTTATACCATAGGTATCTGCACCAAGAACAGTCAAGATAACTAGATAAAGTGCCACCGCGTTTTGTGTTTCATATATTCTTCAGGTAAGTAAGAGCATAGACAGATGTAGATCGGAATATCTAATTTTGATTTGAATGTTCTACTCCTCTGTTTTTTCTTATCACAGATCCCATTTCTTTCTCTTCAACTGCACAGCCCCATGGGACACTTCCTGGTATAAAATATCACTTGAGTCACTGTAGGGAAGTAGAAGATAAGAAATTAAATTTATTCTGATAAGAGTTTGATTACAAATATTTGGCAACAATGTCTATGCTGTATGCAAGAGATACTTCAGACAATACTATAAATGTTGCCTTGAGGTGATAGATTGTATTGAATCTGGCTGGAATGGAGTTAACTTTCCCTATACCAGCCCTCATAGAGCTGTGTTTTGTATTTGTAACTGGAAAGGTGTTGATAACACACCACTGTTTTGGCTACTGCTGAGCAGTGCTGGCACAGTATCAAGGCTGTCTCTCCAGTCCCCCGCCAAAGGTCAGTAGGCTAGGGGTGGGCAAGAGAATGAGAGGGGACATAGCCAGGACAGCTGACCCAAAGTAGCCAAAGGGATATTCCATACCATATGATGTTGTGCTCAACAATAAAAGCCAAGAGAAAGGAGAAGGATCAGCAGATATGAAGTGTTATGCACTGACTGCAAATCCCATTCCCCATCCCCCTGTACTGCTTGAGGGCTGGGGAGGGAGGGCGTATAAGATTCATGAGAGAAGTTGAGCCTGGGAAGAAAGGGGGCTGGGGGGAAGTTTGTTTTACTTTTGTTTTTATTTCTTGCTATCCTATTCTGCTATTAATTGGCAATAAATTAAATTAACCTTCCCCAATTTGAGTTGATAGAGTGGCGTGCTGGGCACCTGGCAGCCAGCCATCGTTAACCCACCACAGTTTATTCTGGAGCTGGAGAAATTCAAGGTAGGGACTTTAATTGGGAGAGGCAACAGGCACAACATGAACTGGATATTGCTAAAGAGCGGAATAATTGTGGG
>VZSZ01002462.1:695-28524 GCA_013398815.1 Ibidorhyncha struthersii
AGAACAAGGTCCAGCATGGCACCTCTTCTCATTGGCTCCTCTATCACTTGGAGAAGAAAGTTATCGTTGATGCATTCCAGGAAGTTCTTGGATTCCTTATGCCCTGCTGTGTTGTCCTTCCAGCAAATATCAGGGTAGTTGAAGTCCCCCATGAGGACCAGGGCTTGTGAAATGAGGCTGCTCCAGGCTGTCTATAGAGGGCCTCATCTGCTTGGTCTTCCTGGTCAGGTGGTCTGTAGCAGACCCCCACTGTAATGTCACCTGTCCCTGCTCTCCCTTTAATCTTGACCCATAACCTCTTGGTCAGCTCCTCATCCGTCATCAGGTGGAGCTCCATGTCATTGNCATTGACATAGAGAGCAACACCGCTTCCTCCTTTCCCCTGCCTGTCCTTACTGAAGAGTGTGTATCCTTCTATTCCAACATTCCAGTCATAGGAGCCATCCCAACATGTCTCTGTGATGCCAATTAGATCACAGCCTTGCAGGCATGCACATGTCTCTGACCCCCCTTGTTTGTTCCCCATGCTATGTGCATATGCATAGAGGTGTTTAAGTTGGGTACCCAATGAAGCTAAGTTACTGGCTGGAGTGGTTAGTTTTCCATAATGCTGCTCTCCAGGTGCTCTCCTGCTGACCTGCAACCCTTCTCCAGGTTTTGGGCCTCTATTACTGGCATCATATTGGTAGAAGTGAGATGGATTGAGGTTTCCCTCCCCCGGCAACTCTAGCTTAAAGCCCTCTTCATAAGCTTGGCAAGCCTCTGACCAAAGATGTTCTTCTTCTCTAAGAAGTGGACCCCATCAGGCCCAAGTAGACCAGGTTTCTCAAAGTGAGTCCCATGATCTAAGAAGCCAAATTCCTCTCTGCAGCACCAGTAGGAACCAGCTATTGATTTGCCAGGTTGACCTGGCCCTATCAGCCCCCTTCCCTTAAAATGGCAGGATAGATGAAAAAACTACCTGTGCCCCAGAGTCCCTGACCACTGCTTCCAGGGCTCTGTAATCTTTCTTGGTAGTCTTCAGGCTGCTCCCGGCTGCATCACTGGTGCCCATGTGAAACAGCAGCAGCAGATAATAGTCTGAGGACTTCAGGAGGTTTGGTAGTGTCTCGGTGACGTCCTTAATACCGACCCCTCAGACAGAAGCACACCTCCCTAGCAACTGCATCAGGCCAGCGAATGGGTGCCTCTGTATGTCTCAGAAAAGAGTCACCTACAACTGTCACCTGTTGCCTTTTCTTAGTTGCACTGGTTGTTATATGTAGAGCAGACTGGGTATCAGACTGAGATATTCACAATCCCAAAGTGGAAGGGGTTTCCCAGGTCTTTCCTTTGAGTGACAGTTTTCTGTGAAGCAGACTATTATTTCAGCATGTTTCATGGCAGTTGTTCCTGTTCATTACTGACACCTTGAGAACCATAAGCTAGATAACCAGTTATAGCCTGCTGTTACACAGAAAGCGGGAAAGAGTGAAGCAACACAGCATAAAGAAACATAGAAGCCAAGTTACTATACTTTGCAGTGACACCAAGTCCATGATTGGGAGGTGTCATAGGAGCAGAAAGGAAGAACAACCTCTCTTAGCTGGGACAGTGAGCAATGCCAAACTTGAGAAATTTGCTCCATCAACCTGACCACTGACATCTGTATTTCACAGGTAACACTGAACTGATGAAGACTTATTCTAGAAAACCTTTTTCATAATATTGCTACCTAAAAGGCTGAGTGTCAGTTTTTGTATCATGGCATATGTAGGCCAGAAAACTTAGGCTTCAAATAGTTTTAAAGCCTGACTGCAGGTTTAGCATTAAAAGCAGTTTTATGTTGTGAACCAAAGCAATAATGTCTAACACCTTCTGTACTACTGCCAGCAAAAGCTGAACAACAGGAGCCCTACAGTATAGATGGTGACAACTGGGGACAAGTTACGAACATGTTCAATCTCCAAAACCTTTACTGAGACCTGGAAGGCCAGCATTCCTCAGAGTTCAAAAATAAGAGACTAACCTACCCTGCATCTGCTTTCTCTGCATCAGAATAAAACCAACTGTCTACCTGGTAATGAACTACAAGATAATATATCAGAACTTCCTGATCCATAAACTCCCTTTACAGTGCCTCAACAGAGGTTCTGTCAGCAGTTACAGTGAATGTTTTAGGTGAGAAGTTATGTAAGGAGAGAAGGCACAAACACCTACCCAGCAAAGCTATCCTTGTATTGAAACATTTTAGGGATGGTTATTGCTTATACTTAAGGAAATATTTGCTTAAGCAAGCCTTTGTTAAACCTCTCCTAGGACACCAGAGTTGTCTAAAGCTTGAATGATTCTACTTAGATTTCTGTGCCAGGGCAGAAATAGGACTATCAGTCCTCCTGTTTCATCCCTTGACAAAGAGCATATGTTATCGTTTTCTTTTAAAAGCAGGAAGAGAAGAACAAGACATTTTCTTTATTGGCATTCTTAAGGAAAGGTCAAAGGAGTAGTTTGATTGGGTTCTGTGTATTTGTTATTCTTTCAAAATGTGATTAAAAAAGGAATATCACGACCTAATTTACCTATTCTATTACTTACTAACTTGTGTGAACACAAATAATACACTTCATAAAGGAAAGTAATATGGGAGAACAGTATTAAATATAGATAACATGGTATTAAAAGATTTTAACATGTTACTTTATCTATATTTTAAATGAGTATTAACTCAAGCATTCATTAGGTACCTGATAGTTATAGATCAGCAGACAGACTGTAGCATGGTCTTCAATTTCCCTTTGCCAAGTGGAAGTCAAATAAACCAGTCAAGGTAGAAAAATATTTAATATACAGTCTCCATTGCTTTTAGTAGTTCTAATAGCAAAAGTAGCATTAGATAAATGCAAGTGCTTCTCTGAGAGCATTTTCTCAACATATAATATCTGGAAGTTTGAGGGCTAGTTTGCAGTTCACACAATTAAGTTAACAGAGGTAAAAAGGCTAAATTCCACATCACATTGCTGTGTGAATTCCAGCTGGTTTAATGCATAAATGTGGCATTGGCATATCTAATATTAGATTTTCAGTGTATGCTTCTCCCAGTACCTCTAACAGTTGCTGATGTCTACTTATCTAATATTGACTGAAAAGCAATTTATAGACAGTTTATTCAAGGCTATTTCTTCCCTAGTTTCCATTCAGGCTTCACTTTTTCACTGACTGTACGTCTAGTAATAAGCAGTTTTGATTTTTCCATGCCCCTCTCAAAAATAAGATAATTTAGAATAAGAATGAAAGACAGAGGGCAACAAGAGATCATAAATATGGAATGCCTTGTGTAGAAGTAGGATTCTATTTAATTCAAATAACCAGCCTGGGAAAGACGGTGATGAAGAAGGTCCGGCTGAGTGACAGGGCCCTATACAATCAGGACAGTGAACAACTGCCTTCATGATCTCTTTTTGGTAGGATTATAGCCACTGTGAGTATTCTAAGTCAGATCAGAGGTTCACCTACACATCCCACACTACAGCCAGTTTTCTTCAGAAAGTTAAGTAGAAGGTAAGTGTAATATTTTCCAGAACTCTTACCTTGCAGTGATTTGCAGCTTACACATTTAGTTCAGAAATGTGAGTTTAACAGCTCTTCAACTTTTTTACTGTCAATCTGTCCAGTTACTTTAGCCTAGCCAAGATTTTTGAGTTCACTGAATTTTATGACAGAGTCGCAAAGCTTTCTGGTGTTGTCTGCAAAGGGTGGCTTTCTTGTAGAAGAGGTGCAAGGTAAACTGGGGATGGATCTTCAGGCACTTACTTCAAGTACGAGCAGACTGGTTCAAAAAGCAGCTTGACAGATTCAATGAAGAAAAAGCTGCTAATCCCAGCAGACATCATCCCTGCCTCAGCAGTTACTACACTGTCACTGGAGACTAGGAGACTGCTGCTACACATAATTTTCCACTGTTGTTATAGTCTTTCCTTCACATCCACTGTCAGACACTGTCAAGCATGAGAGAATGGTCTAGAAACACATAACCATTATTATTTGCATTAACTACACTTTCAAATTCATATATCTAGGTCTAATTACAGCATGTTAATTAACCGGTCTTTTTCACTGAGAGCTAGATTACATTTCTCTCCGCAGAAGGCAATGATGGTGTCGAAGTGTTTCTCAGGCAGGCAAGACTACAGAGAGAGAAGAGTCAGCCAAGAAATATAACATATAACTCTTCACAATATTCACCCAAAGTGAACAGTTTAAAAAAAAAATAAATATATGTAGTCTGAAAATATATGTGTAAAAAAAAGCTCAGTTGAGTTGAAACTTTCCATAGAAAATCTTCTGTGTTTCTGAGGTTTGAGATTTCAAATCCTTGTTATAATTACCTGTAGAAAAACTTCAGCAAATGACACAATAGTTGTCAATCATGACATTAAAAAGCTCTAGTTCACACAATGTGTACTAATTTGAGAAGTTTTTAGAGATGTAGTTTTATTTCAGTAATAAAACAAGTGCTACAGTTCACCAAAACTAACTAGATAGTTTCATTTTCATTCTGAATTTTCCTTACATATTACTGAAGACACCTTTCATGATAGCACAATGTTTTTCTCCATAACTTGACAAGTTTGGCCAAGCTGTATTACTTATTAAGGTGTTGCTAAGGTGTAAAGAAATTATGCAAATTAGATGAACTGCTAATATTAATAATAGTTATCTGACAAGATATTCATGCTGTCATCTTCTGCAGAAAGTATGACACAAAATGAAACAAGAGAACAGAATAAGTCATAGAAACCATGCCATTAATTTCAAGCAATGCTTATTACAGGAATATAAATGGTTTATGTAATAGCAAAATGACTACTGCTATGAGAGCACACACAAAAGAAACTAAATTGATCCCCACGTATCTATTCTTTAATTCTGTGGAAGATAACTTTGAACCATGAAAAGCCTGGGTGGAGAGTTGTGTAAATCACAGGTCTTCGTGGGACTCTCTGTATCTGAATCTGCAGATTCTCTGTATCAGGTATCTTCTGATCTTTGCCAGTAGCAAAAAAAAAAAAAAAAAAAAAAAAAAAAAGAGTAAAGGACGCAGAATGAGTTAACAAGCAGGTAACCAGGAAAGAGAGAAAAAATGCAAACCTGACAGAGGTATTTGCTTCACAGTTACAGAGGAAGTTAACAAGCTGACAACTGGGACACTGCAAAGCACCAGCACCTAGAACATTAGGGAGACTGAATAGTAGCAAGACTAGCATTATAGGTAGAGTTTCCCCTAATCTGCCAGTCTCTGTAGCTGTTAGAAAAGAGTCTTTCTGCTTGCCATGGTTTAACACCCATGTCATGGTTTAACATTTGGCCATTTTGGAAAACTTTAGCTGCAACAGCTTTATAAAGCGTTCTTTTTATTCCTGTAGCAGTCACAGATTTTCAAGAACTGGGGTATTTCTACATGCCTGATCTAATAGCACCGCTTCACAAAATAAGGCGAATGTCCATAAAGTCATAAAGGAGATATTGCGTGTAGGTGGAAACGGCTTCAGCTGCAATCCATTCTGTTCAGCAGCATTTCTGTCCTATCAGTTAAGTTTCAGATTCACTAATGAAAGCAAGTGTTACTATAAGCAGACAGACATCTATGCCTGAGGTTTAGATAACTGCACAGCACATGAGGAACTACTAGACATGACATGAGAAATTATTGACTGTAAAAAATAAGGGTGGGAATTTGATAAGGCTTACAGAGAGTGCCATGAGTAGTGGGTAGATTTCACAGATGTTTAAGGGGAGTTCAAAAAGAGTACTGGGGACTTTTAGGTTACAGAGCTACACAAGAGGTGCTCCTGCCCCAGCATCCATTGATCCAAATTTACTACACATTTCCATGTCACTGCAAAGTGTGTGGGTTGTGTGTCATAACAGCCAGGACAGTTTCTATTATCACCTCTTACAACTTTAAAACGCAAAACCATTTTATCTCTCCAAATGCACTGGTTTGTTGAGGACTTGAACTTGTTTTACTTGTTTTTGAGCAGATAGCTGGCTACTGAAGATTCTGGCTAAAGGTACTTATTAGTTGATTCATTATATTCAATAGAAAAATTCACTTCCCATGCATAATTGTGAGGATGAAATGTAACAACAATTTAGACCAAATTTGTGGAAAATTTGACAAGTTTACAGTCTTTAAGAGAAGTTCTTACACACTCCTGAACCATATTCTGAATTGCAGTAAGCCTACACCACTAGCCTTCACTGTCTGAGAACCATAACTCAAACCCATAACTGTAACTCATCCTACAGTCCCCAGGTTGTGGTACAGCAGTGTTTCAAGAGTCAGGCTCTGAAATGGCCTTGTTAACTAACTGACTCCAGCTTGCCTGCTATAGCAGTGAAGGATCACAAGGCCTAAGAGAAAGTTACAAATTCCTAAGAGAGTTTAAAACAAAAACCTGTTCAATTTAAATAATTCTTATATTTTTAATTATCTCTATTATTAAGGTATCAAGACACATTTTTCCATTTCTAGTGCTTTGAGTGTAGGATCCTTTTCACTAGTATTATCATCTAACACTATGGGAGCAGTTCTGTGAACAGAACAGCTATCCCAAAATGTTCCTTCTCTGCTAGGAAAGCCTTCCAAGCACTGTTCACACCAAACGTGAATCACATTTGATATTCTTTTTAATAAATCAAGCATACGACACTGAACATATGAAAAATATACATGTATGCGACACTCTTTTGGCAATCAGCCTGAGCTACCATCTGTTCTTATCACAGCAGTGGAATAAAGTTTATATTATACTCTATTCCGTAAAATTTAAGCGGGGATATGTTGTAATCTACTAGTGGTGTTTATTGGAAAGTTCTGAAATTTGCATGTAGATGAAGAACATTGATATATTTTCCTACTTTGTTAGGGCTTGGACCTCTATGTAGTACTACAAAGCAATCATTCATTTGAGTAAGTAAGGATAATCAGTTTTGAAAACTCAGATTATAAACAATATCACCTGATTATTGAGCATTCATTTCTGAAAGTACCTCTTGTCAGTTTGGTTTCAATACTAAGATATTTTCTATTAAGCTTATTGCTATCAGTATGGCAAGGCTATCAGATGATGTACGCAAGAATGGTGATACTGAAGTATTGGACACAAGGTATCAAGTTTAATATTTGTGAAATAACGTGAACTCAGGGCTTGTATTTCTTTAGGAACAAAAAGATATAACAGATCACAAATCTTCCACCTATCTGGCTCCATCTGCATTGCAATAATATAGACTGCATTACTGTATAATCAGTTACTCTGTAACTGATCATTTGCAGTCACTATACCAAATCTGTATCTGCGCTGTATTTACTCATCAGAATAACCTGGAAATATTATAGATCAACTGAAGTACTTCTTAGGAAGTCCTCTAATTTTCAGACTTTGTTTTAAATTGTCACATCACAATGGCAGTGGGATACCATCAACCAAAAGTTTTTGGTTTAAAGCAGTAACATTTTAGTCACCTGTACCAGAAAAATAAGCAGAATAAATCAAGCTGCAGTGCTTTGCAAAAGGCTAAAGGTCTCACCAAAACAAGCAAATGCAGTATCTATTAGACCTGAATACATATCTTCCACTTGCATTGTTTTGATTAAAAGCAGAAACATTTAGAAGTGTACCCAGGGTGACCCGGTTGCATTCCCTTCTTAAAGCTTCAGCTCCAAGCCAGTATCCTTCCTTGTGCAGAGCTGCTATAAGAACTTCCACCACAGACAAACATTTTACTGAAGCTGCAACCATCCAATATCTGTAACATGTCCATAACAAGAACACAAGCACAAAACAAGCAGAGAGGATCTTGTGCTCTTGTCCCACGATAAGAGAGACAGGGGTAGCATTTCTTAAGTTCTTTGCTACTGCAAGATCCCAGCAGTGCTACGTGGAATTTACAGAGGCACATGCACAGCACTAACTCTCTGCAGTTTAACTTTGTCAGTAAATCCCACAGATCATCTTCCAGTGAAGGTTAGTGATACACCTCTCAGCATTTTCAAAACACACAGTTTTAAATGAAATACCCTTTGTCTTACGTCATGGACTGACAAAGGAGAGCAGCTATTATTGAGTCTGCAGCTCACCCTAGACACAGATTCACAACACTGTTGCACCTCCAGCTCCCTCTGTCAGCTATTAACCTACTGGACAATCTTCTCTGTAGGTCTCTGCATAAGCTTAACAGCTTCTTCCATTTCACTTTTTTTTTTAGCATACTGCAAGTGTTTCCCTAAACTCTTCCAGCAACATCTGAATAAAATGTACAAATTGAACTTAACTCCAACATACCTGACCTTGAGCTTTTAGTGATTTGAACTCTTCTGATTCTCTGTTCTTTCAGGACACCTGTCCAGCGTATTCCTTTCCTGAGACCATTTGCTTACCAGCTTAGGCTCAATGCTTCTTTACATTTGACTATTCCAGCAATCTGATGGGTTTCCTTTCCCTTCTGGTAAAGGTGTGCTCAGTGCACACCTGCCTATCACCACATGCAGCCACAAAAAACTCCCTGAGCACCATTAATCCCTTCAATGCTAAGCTAATGTTTCTACCCTTCTATTACATGAGGAGAAACCAATGTTTGTCTGCAACGAGGTAGCCCAAGTGGCTATAGTGAAACAGTCATTACAGGACAATGTTAAATAAAATGCTGAGAAAGTCTTTCTGCACAACACATCTAGAATAGGGATAAAACTCTTAATACAGCTTAACAGCCAATGGAAAGCAAATACAGTGAGTGCACTGGTTTTAGTGTCACCAGGTAGGCAGTTAAAAACAGAACTGGTCAAGACTGGGAGTTCTTAAAAACACACTAGTCTCTTTGGCTGTCAATAGCACTTAAAATAGTCACATTTAGTGTTTAGTGCCCTATTATGTTCCCTTTCTTAACTTTTCTGTTCTATTTATTTTTACAGATTTAACAATGGTGTTTTCCAAAATCTTAAATATATAAATATATGTGAATATGAATGTGTTTATCTACATTAAGTTCAAAAAATTTGAAAAAAGTGCCCAAATATAGCTGCATCACATGCTTTTACAGCTATATACTTTGAAAATATACCCCTATTAAAAATGAAAAATACTTTTTTTCTTAGCAAGAAAAGCATACTGCACTCTCTGATTTGCAAAGAAAAACAGATGCATTTTTACACACATAAAAACCAAAGAAAAATCTAGCATCCTTTTATGACTACATAAATTAGACAAGGCTGAAAGTTCCCTCTTGAATCTAGCATAACAAATGAATTTATCTCAATGACATCCTTTACTTGTTCCATTCTCTTTTTCTAGTTAGGCATTATGGTTAGAAACGTAATGCATATATTACTGAGATTTCTGCATTCAGTAAGTCTAGTTTAGGAGAACACATAAGGCTTTTGCACTGTCTGCTGCAAAACTGATGAACAGGAGAATTTGAAAGTTAAAATAAGTGTATACAGCATATATGTAGATAAAACCATGCGCAGCAGAATCTTAATTATCTACCTAAAATAATTGGTTTTGTTTACTGCATACCACTGCATTTCAAATGAATATAGTTTATCATGTAGCTTAAATAAATCTATATACAAAGCCAGATCGACAATCTTCTTTAAAACAAAACAAGCTTATGCAAAGAAAGTTCATAAGGCTGTGGCCATTCAGCAATTTGCGTTGACTGAAAACACAAGTTCATTTTCACTGCTTTGAAGATAGGAGACCATCTTTGATAAGTGATCTTCTGTAACTTAGTATCACACTCAGGTCATTTAAAAGTATCCATTTAAAGTTCATACACATGCACGCACACACAGACACACATGTCTACAGTATGTATAGACACACACACAGAATCATAGAATAATATGATGATTTAGGTTGGAAGAGACTTTAAAGATCTTCTAGTTGCACCCCTCCTGCCATGGGCAGGGACATCTCCCACTCAGCAAGGTTGCTCAAAGACCCATCCAACCTGGCCTTGAACACTTCCAGGGGTGGGGTCTCCACAACTTCCCTCGGCAATTTGTTCCAGTGCCTCACCACCCTCATATTGATAACATATAATATATTGATGTTATATTAGCCATGGCTCAAAGACAACTCCCTTGAACTAAAGAATCATTTGGTCTGAATTGTTCTTTTCATGGTGGTCTCTACCTGTGGGTCAGAATTTAAATAGACAAGAAGGGCAGTGGTGGAGATCTGATGTGCTACTATCACTGCCCATGTTGTAAGCGTTCTATAGGTTAAGCACCTTTTACCGATGTTAAATTCACTTTGCAGGACATACAAAGCTATTTGAAGTACATTGTAGAATTTTAAAGTGAAGGAAAATAATTTGGAGAACAATAGAGTTCAATAGATCAGTCTAACTCAGGAAGCCAGTCATTTCATGATAAAATGAGTATGACATGTCAAGGACAGTGAATGTCAATAGGGAAATATAAGGAAAATCTGTAAGAACCAAGTTCGGACAGAAAATTCACTCGGAATTCACACTTTTAATATTATCATGGGGAAAGTATAAAATACTTCGAATCTGACTTACTGGCAGATCGTTCCACTCAAAGTTAGAATTACCTGTGTCCATATAAAATGATCTCTTCTTGAAGAAATGTAAAATTTTGGTTTTCTATCTGCCTCTAATTAGTGAATGAAATCACCTGTTAGTGTTATTCACTAGACACCATGCTTCTATCTGATCTAACTACAAAATTGAAGGCGTTAATTTTAACTTAGTGCACAGAAAAATACCACTGTTCCTTAAGGATGTTCTCTATCAGGTCAAGTGAAGGAAATAGTGTGAACAAGAGGAAAAGAAAGAGCAAGGGATAATTATTTCTAGTACTGTTGGCTTTGCTCCTGAAACGGTGATTTCTTGCCTTTACTCAGGTTCTGTCAAGGACTGCGGAAAAGCTGTCACTTACTAGGATCAGTTGCTTTGCAAATTGGAATATAATTTACATCTTTATCTACAGATCACTCTGCTATTGCAAACATAGCTGATAGTTTAACTCCAATGACAGGTTTGAAGAATTGGTTGGTAACAGAGTCTGGACTGCTAACCAGCCATGGATTTGCCAGGATAGCAGCAAATTATGCCAAGAGAATGTGTACTTACTTTTCACAAAGCCAGGTGCAATGGCGTTCTTACTTCCCATCACACAGTACAGTCATGGTTCTCTTCCCCTTTCTTCTTTACCAAGTTTGGAGCAACATCTGCTCCTGTTTAGGTATAGAATTATGTTTAAATATAAATTAGGTGCTGAGGACTTGGACAGAAATTGTTACAGCTTAGTGTGGGGGGGTTTATCTGAATCATTATGATTATTATGACCGGGTATTTAACCTACTGTGAAGAGAAGTAAAACATGTTAGCTTAAAAGTCATCCAAAGGGGTTTTTTCCCTCTAAATTCCGAAAAAGATTCCACACACTTACAAGTTTTTTGAACATGGTTTCAGAGGAAAACCACATGAATTCTATGCATTATAAGACTTAATTTAACAAAGAGAATGATATTTTAAAAACAGAAAAGACAAGATCATGTATCTTACATCATGTCTGACCCTAACATACAGGTGAAAAGTCCTTCAGCACAGACAAGGATTCTGATTACCACAGAGAGGTGGTTAAAAAAAATAAACTAAAAAAAAATTTAAAATAACAAACAAGAAAGATCATCTAAGACACATAACCTCTTAAAGAGTCATTAATTTTTTCAGTAATAAACACTGAGCTTCTACTACATATCCTGATATTGTCTGCAATTTATTTAGGAGAGAATGACCAACAGCTTTTGTATAACTATATTTTGTAATGCATTCAGATTTTCAAAGATGGTGGTCTCGTCTGCTCCATAATTGAGCTGGTTACATTCCTTGTTTAGGTGGCAATGTAACACTAGGACATTTCTGAATGTCCCACAGAGATCTCAGGTGTGTAATGAATACTACTGAATCTAGATGTATACCCAGAAGAAACAAGAATTTTCTTTCTTGGTATCATTGTAAAGAATTTAATGGAAGTCAACAAACTTACTTAATGTCCACTCAAATCTGTGTCCACATCATTTATAAAAACATTGAAGAGAACTGGCCCTAAAATTGAGCCCTGGGGAGACTACTACAGACTGCCTGCCAGCCTAATGTCTTAGGCCAAATTCCTATCTGCTATCCTGGTGCTCCCTAATTCCTGATTTATAATGGCAACAGAAAAAGAAAAAAACCCAAAATTCTTCACAGGTGTATTAGGACCAGGCATTAGAAAGTTTCTAATCCTTATTTAGTGATGTTACATCATGTATTGCTGGTGGTCACAGTCATAAACCCATCCCGAATATTCTGTGCAGATATGCCTGTTTCTCAGGCTTTTTTCTTATTATCTGACCCTATTCCTTCATATCCTTGACATCATGTACTATTACTCGTCATCATATGACCAGATTGCAGATAGAAAAACTGCTCCCCATTTGTGGGGGCATGGATCAGCACAGGCTTTTTTAATAATCTTATTTCCTTGAACAACAACCATCTACATAGACCCTTCTATCTAATGAATAGTCATTCTGAATAACATAGCTGAATTTCTCAGTCTGATGATTTGGAAGACTGAAGAGTATAAAACCAGGAAGTATAATTTGATATATGCCAAAATATAAACATAAACAGTCTTCATTTCACCTTTTCATATCCCCTTATACAACTACAGAGTTGCAAGGTGTATTTAGGGTTTCTTTTTTTTCCCCAATGCAAGCATCTTGGTGCTACTTAACAGTTTGAGTAGATTTTTATAAGCTACGTTAAGAGTCTACTGTAGTTTTAAATTGTGAGCTTATAATAAAGACCAAAATCACTGTCAAGCAGTTGTGTGTCTTAGTAATTGTCCTTCTGTCTTTTGTCATCCCTTATCACGATGGGAAAATAGCATAACCTGTTATGCATAGTGATTTTTCAGATGGTGAGAAACTTTGATAAATGGGAATACCAAGGAGTACTTGTCAAAGTATCAACTCAAACTTACAACTTACTACACTATTGTTGCAATTTTCATGAAACAGAAAATCATTTGTGGGATCCTATTTTAATAGGGGTAGGTAATTAACACAACTTCAGAACTGACTGAACAAAAGATGAGATCATGAAGGAAGTGTCAGGTGGATAAGAACTATAATGGTGTACAAGGTAGGGGGCTTTCCCCTTCTTTCTAGATTTATAAATATACATATATTTTCTAAATCACTAACAGAAATTCCATTTTATATCAGTGCTGACGCAAGACTGACAGTTTAAAAGACAAGACTTGTCTGTCATTAATTTGTAACAAATACCCAGGATCCTTAACATTAGCGAAGAGCACATCCAGTCAAAGGAAGTAAAAAATATTCTGTAAAGTTTCTAACAAACTTCTCCAAAAATTAAGTAGAGGCTGTGGAACTACTTTCAGTCCTATTTGCAGTTTCAACTGAGCAGGACTTTATGTGACTAGTCTCTTGTTCACTATGACTGCTCAACAACAGTAGTTTGGAGGTTTAACAAAATCTGCCTCCTTACAAGTAAAAAATGTACTTGGAAAATAACTCTATCCTGCTTAATGGTGTGACATCCTGTCATTCTACCAGCAATTACTACCTCAGTGGAAAAATGAGTGATTCCAAAGTATGGCTTTACTCACCCTTTTTTTTTTTCCATAAAAATCAACCATTTTTAATTATCAAGAAAATCTTACCCTCCAACACTATTCATATCATGGGTGAACGGTACAGAAAAGGAACATTCATTAATGTTATTGTCATCACTGTGAGGTATGACTTCAGAAATAACTTCTTCCCTAATCTAAAACTGTAAAGATCTTCTCAAAAACTAAGAAGACAACATAAGTTATTACTAGCTGGGAAGAAAATTTAAATAGTGGTTAATCTGAGGAGTTTTCTTTCATGATCCCTTTCTTAAAATGAAGGAAAAAACCCCACCCAATTACAGGAGGATCATTTTCTTCAAAAAGACTTTCATTGCTGAAATCTCAGTCAGCATAGGAAACATTTCCCTTTAAAGAGAATATAGACTTTATTAACTTGTTTTTTTCACTGGTGCTTTTTATAATGAAAGCTTCATAACTACTGCAGGCATAAAACTTCTGAATACTGAACTTCATCACAAGCTGGAAACAGAGGGAAAATAAATCAGCTATCCTGAGAAATTTCTGTTACTGGCAGTCTTTCATCTGACTTGAAGTACAAGACGGTAGAAACTGTCCTACTACCTGTAAAATAATTTATACTGTTGCAGTTTCAATAAACAGAATCTTTAATGGCTATGAAGAACGTGTGTCAGAAGACATCACAATTTTTATCACCTAGGTTCTCTCTGGCTCTTGCACAGCTTTGAATTATAGAAATCCAATCAATCAAGCAGGAAATCATACATATCTAGTATTAACATATGCATTTATATTTACCTAGAATAAGTATTTTTCAGCTTTGTACTATCAGAAGTCTTCCTGTGTAATTAACCTAGGTAGGCTTTCCCCCAGTTAGTAATTCAAAACGGGAGACCTATGTCAAGACAGGACAAATCCTGTGTTTATTGGATGATGGGGAGAAACATAGTGACAAAGGATGAGGAAAAGGCTGAGGATTCAATGTCTTCTTTGCCTCAGTCTTTAATAGTAAGACCAGTTTTTCTCTGGGTACCCAGCCCCCTGAGCAAGAAGAGAGGGGCAAGGAACAGAATGAAGTGCCTATAATCCAGGGGGAAATGGTTAGTGACCTGCTACACCACTTAAACACACAGACATCTATGAGGCTGAATGGAATCCACACGAGGGTACACAGGGAGCTGGAGGAAGTACTCACCAAGCCACTTTCTATCATTTATCAGCAGTCCTGGCTAACCGGGGAGGTCCCAGTTGACTGGAGGTTAGCAAATGTGACACCCATCTATTACAAGGGCTGGAAGGAGGATCTGGAGATTACAGGCCTGACAGTCTGACCTCAGTGCTGGGGAAGGTCATGGAAGAGATCATCTTGAGTGCCATCATGTACAGGACAACCAGGTGGTCAGGCACAGTCAGCATGGGTTCAGGAAAGGCAGGTCTTGCTTGACTAATCTGATCTCCTTCAATAACAAGGTGACCCACTTAGTGGATGATGGAAAGGCTGTGGATGTTGTTTACCTGGACTTTAGTAAAGCCTTTGTCACTATTTCCCACAACATCCTCCTGGAGAAACTGGCTGTTTATGGCTTGGATGGGCATACTCTTCGCTGGGTAAAAACTGTGAAGTGGTGATCCCCAGGGCTCAGTATTGAAGCTGGTTCTCTTTAATATCTTTATCAATTACTTGGACAAGGGGATCGAGTGCACCCTCAGTAAGTTTCCAGAGGACACCAACTTGGGTGGCAATGTCCTGCTTGAGAGTAGGATGGTTCTACAGAGGGAACTGGACAGGCTGGATCAATGGACTGAGGCCAACAGTATGAGATTCAACAAGGCCAAGTGCCAGGTCCTGCACTTGGGCTTGAACAACCCCACGCAGCACTACAGACTTGGGCAAGAGTGTCTGGGAAGCTGCCCGGTGGAAAGGACCTGGGAATGTTGGTTGACAGCTGGCTGAATATGAGCCAGCAGGTCAGCCAGGTAGACAAGAAGGCAGATAGCATCCTGGCTTGGATCAGAAATAGTGTGGCCAGCAGGACTAGGGAAGTGATTGTCCCCCTATATTTGGCACTAGTAAGGCCGCACCTTGAATACTGTGTTCAGTTTTGGGCCTCTCACTACAAGAAAGACATTGAGGTGGTGGGACATGTCTAGAGAAGGGCAGCGAAGCTGGTGAGGGGTCTAGAGCACAAGTCTTATGAGGAGCAGCTGAGGGAACTGGGGTTGCTTAGTCGGCAGAAAAGGAGGCTGAGGGGAGACCTTATGGCTCTCTACAACTACTTGATATGACCTGATGAGTCAAGAGGAAAGAGCCTCAGGTTGCACCAGGGGAGGTTTGGATTGGATATTAGGAAAAATTTATTCAATGAAAGGGTTGTTGAGCACTGAGAGAGGCTGCCCAGGGAAGTGGTTGAGTCACCATCCCTGGAGGTATTTAAAAGAGGTGATAGATGTGGTACTTAGGGACATAGTTTAATGGTGGACCTGGCAGTGTTACATTAATGGTTGGACTTGATGATCTTAAGGGTCTTTTCCAACCTAAATGATACTATGATCCTATGAAGAGTGTAGGAATGGAATAAAAATCATGTTCAATGATCATGTGTTCTTGCAATACTGTCTCTTAACACAGATTTTCTCTACGTCTCCATCGTAGTCCAGAAGGTTTTATTAACTCTTAGAGTCCCAGACAATTTTTTTTACTTGTTTGGTATTGTCAGAATCCACAAAGAAATCTCATTTTAAACTTTCTAAAATAGCACCTATGGATATTTAATATGCATACAGAATTTTCTGAATTTGTCTTTGATTTTACCAACGAATGGCCAGCTTTAAGTATAACACTGGTTACTTTCTGAAACGGTCAAGAAAAGCACTGCTTTTTAAAGGGTACAAAAGCACACTTTTTCTGACATCTGCAGGGAAAATTATATAAATTTAGCTGTCTGAGAGAAAATAGTCTTATGCAGAAATTTAAGGGGAGCTTTAAGATTGCAATGTGAAGATTACAGGAGACTGTTAAAGTCATCTGACATTTACAGAACTTTTATTTTTCAGCTGTCTATACCAGCTCTCTAAAAACTTCATTATTTATAACACCTTTCACAAAAAGGTGTCCAAGTCCTTTGTATCATGGAGAAAAAAAAATAAAAGCAAAATGAATCAATAAAAAGATTATGAAAAAAGGGGTTGTTTTTCTTTTTTAAAAAAAAGGAAATAGTATTTAAAGATTTTTAATGTTGTTTTAGACTAGGTGCTATTCAGGACAGAGATCACAGACAGTAAGGGCTGAAAATGTTTCAGCCAGTGCTTGGCATTAAGCAACTGTTAACCTTATCGTGGAAATTGTTAGCTTCCATCGATTTCACTTAAGAGTTCAAGGCTGACCACCTATGCAGAATAGAACCCTTATCTCTACGGCAAAATGTTTATTTAGCAATTGCAAAGATATTTCAGATCCTGAAAAGAAATAAATGGTAATTTCTAATTTTTATTTATGACATTGAACTGGAGCAAGCCATTGAAATGTACAGCCAAGACACATGGCAGCCCAAACCCTGTTTCAAACTCAAACTAAAGAAAGGAAATGTATTTCTGTCACCAGCTCACAGACAGACTGCAGCTGTCTTCCACTTACTATACAGACGTTATTAGAACTGAACCCCAGTCTACAAGAAAACCACAAATCGACATATTTACACCATTTGACTGCAGGAATTTAAGTGCTCTGAATACCACATTTCATTTGCTTGCTCTTTTGACTAGCTGTTATGTTCTTAAGGGTGCTCTGAATTACACCAAAATCAGATAGTTTGTTTGTACAAGGAATTGTCTACATCTTATACCCTAATGCTGTCTTGGGCACGACTTAATACAAGCTTTGTGGCTAACTACAGCTAAAATATAAGGCAAAATGAAAGCCACAATCAAAAATATCCCTCTTTTACTTTTTTGAAAACTCATTTTAAATCTTGATCAGAAAGTAAGCCTTGAACTTATAGGTTTTTAATAAGCAAACCCTGATTAAAGAGCAATCCCCCAGACAAATATTGTGTTTATCAGTCTGTTTATTTGCTAGATGGAAAGTATATGAGGTCTTAAATCATGTCTAGACCAGCTGGAAAAGAAATAAACAAGCAAACCTAAAAATATATTCTGCATATTAATATTACACACTAGACTAATAGAAATAGTGATTTATTTATTTTTTTAATTTATATGCATCTATATAGTCAAAACTGACTATTACTATTAATAGTTTACAGTAATTAAGAAATCTTAAATTCATTTTTTTGAATAGTGTTTGTTTCTCCCCTCCCCAGTGTTTTAGAAACCTGCAGCGGATGCCAACAAGTGCATGGAAACCGTTTAAATTTGGTGTTCCTGTATGTCAGCACAATGCATATGTATGTGAGTGGATACATAAACTAAAGCAAGGCACAGAGAATATCAGAAGCAAAGTCCTTTGCCATGCTCTAAAGCTTTTTTTACGTGAAGGCAAAAGGTTTTACTACCACTGTTGGAAAGGTTTTGGGTGTCTCCTCCCTCCCCACCTCCCTACCCAAAAGTATGTCTATGGACTTTTGTAAAAATACTATCTCTAGATGATAAAAACCTCACGTTGAAAAAGGAAGGATTTACAGTTTTCAAAACTATATACAATTAGTCTAAATGACAGCTGGAAAATCAGAGGAATGCAAATTCCAGCTCTCTATAAACTTACACAAAAGGGGCTAATTTACTTAGTAAAAGTAAAAGTGACAAAGCCCTGAATGAACCTATACATTAACTGTAGAGAACGGATATTAAATGCGGTTTTGTCTCGACATTGCTGTCATACCACCATTCCCCAGCACCAGCACTGCCTTTACATTTTGGAGAAAAACATCGCAGTGCGCCTGCACAGGGGCCAAGGCGTGAAAAGAGCAGAAGCCCCCCAGCCAAGGGGACGACACAAACTGCACATGCACAATTGTGGTCTGCAAGTGAGCATGGGCCCATATAAAAGAAGCCCGCGTGCTGCGGTGAGGGCTTTTTCTTTCTCCCTCCTTCCTCGCCTCTTCGCAGACACCTTCTGAAACCTGCCTCGACGAAGCCTGCGGTGCTTGGGCGGGGCCGACGGAACACCGCTGGACTTGGAATGTCAGTAGCTAGATCTCCTCCCCAACTCAGTCTCCCTCTTTCTATCTCTTTCTTCTTTTTTCCCTGCTCCCACTTTCCCCTTCCCTCACACCTACCTCTGTTGATTGAAAAATAAAGTCGAAGGTTGTACGACATTTGACATATTTTAGTGTCTTAATCTCGTCTCTTGGGATCGCAACAGAACCTCTCCAATATTGGATCAGGACATTAACTTGGTGGACGATCAAATTAAAGTGTTTCAACAGATCTGGCAAGTGAAATTGCAGCAGGGGAATAAACTTGTAACTTAATCTGAGGTTTGATAATGCCCCATCTGATATTTCCAAAAAGAGAACAACAATTAGCTAGTTAAATGTTCGCTTTGGTATGATTTTGCTCTCAGACCCATAAGTGCAGTCTACACATAATTTAAATGCCTGAGGTCCAAGTCCTTAACTAAGAAAAACGATCATGTGGCCAGTGCCTTCATTACAGATAGAATTAATTGGTGTAGGTGAGTTTGCGACTAACTTTACAACTGGACAGTTTTTTGTAAATGCAATCTTTATAAAAAAATAATAAATGCTATGCACTATAAAAAGTACATATTCCTTTGATAAGTTTTGAAATAGAGATTTTTATGCCTTAGGTGACAGTATCTTAACAGGAATGTTAGCTGTAGTATGTTCTGAAATCAATAGATAGGATGATCTACAAATATGCAATGTAATTATTACCGTTAAATTCTATTCCTGCTATGTGAAATAGCCTCCTGAATGAAGAAACATAGTATTACAAAGACAGCTATTATATTTGCACTGGTATGATACATTTCATTAATAAATTGTGCCATTATAAGAAGGTGGCTTTATTACATTTTCTGGACTCTGAACCAAGGCTTCAACATGCCCCACAGACTGAATGATCTGAGGACTTTTTAATATAGAGTCATTCTTACTACATAAAATAATGAAATTTAAACGGATATTTATTAATGCCTGCTAAAGTAATAATGAGATACGTGAAGTTCCCAGAACATACTGACTCATTGTCTTCAATTACTATTGACCCTTGGGGTTTGGCCCAAATTTAGAGTTAAAATGTCTGTTTGTTCCTCTTTTCCTTCACCATATTTCTAAGATTCAATTTGAAAAGAGATGCAAATATGTTTCAGAGCTCTCATGCACATTGCATTCATATGTTGTTTTCATCCCAAAGTCCATGAAGCAACAATGACTTTAGTTCTGTAATTAGTATTTATTAACTATAAATTTAATTCTAAAGAGGTACAAAATACAGCTGGAACAATGGCTAATTTCCAACAGACCCACACATTTCTCCACATATCAAACTTTTCCTTAAGCAAGAGGTAGAAACTATATTAGGTGTTCCTTTTAGAAGAAAAAAAAAAGAGTATCCCAAACTGATGATAACTGAATTCATCTTATTCAACAGCCTTGTCTCCCTTCAAGTGTAATAGTAAAGGTGTTCATAAGTAATAAGAAATTTGATATATAAGTGAGGGAATTAAAAGAGTATTGCATTTTTATAGGGAATTATTGAGTGGACCTTGAAGAGCAAGTGTACCTACGTTGTATTGTCCCCCTATTTAAATAATTACACATTGAACTGAAGCCTTGCACATATATCTGCACAGAACTACAAGTGCAACTCCACTACTGATGCAAATGTTATAGTTACAGCGAAGATGTCTCCAAAGTGGAGTTAGTTTTCCTTTGTGAAATTATGTTCAATGTCGTAGACATTTTGGTACATCTCTTGAGTTCCAGGTTTTAATAATTAAGTGAATTGATAGATATTTTGATTGAAGGCATTAGATTTGTAGAGAAAAATATTCTGACTCATAAAATTTTCACATACTAATTAAAATGCTTAGTAGCTGACTAATTGCCAAAACTAAATAGGGGCAGGTAAAAACAGAAGATACAATCCCTGCTTTTTTTTTCTCTATAAATAAAACTATTTGAGTCTCAGAGAGTTCACTTCAATTAATTTTTTTAATAACACGACATTTACTACAATGCTTATGAATATTCTAATGGGAAATATACTTGTCAGTGGAAATAACCTTATATCAATTAAAAAGCCAAGATAAAAATAAGCTTTGACATGCAAGAACTCTCATTTTTTGCAAACATGATATTGGAGGTCAAAGATAGTCTAGAGAAAGAGTAACTTCGTAAGTCAAAGCATACAGAAATAATCTAATAGTATGAAATTGCAATATTATTCTTGGAAGCAAAAACAGTGATTGTTTGTATCCTGGTTTTTGACATCTCTTGGTAACACTAGACTGAACATGATTCATGTGAAAATCTTTCAAGATCTCCAGCTTCTCAGAGCTTTTTTCTGGAGTAAGAAATAATACTTTGCTTTGTTCATCATGTTCATCTGATTTCTGCTTTTGTATAATAAAATTCACAGAATCACAGAATAGTCAGGGTTGGAAGGGACCTCTGGAGATCATCTAGTCCAACCCCCCCACCAGAGCAGGGTCACCTACAACAGGTTGCACAGGACAGCGTCCAGGTGGGTTTTGAATGTCTCCAGAGTGGGAGACTCCACAACCTCTCTGGGCAGCCTGTTCCAGTGCTCCACCACCCTCAAAGTAAAGAAGTTCCTCCTCATGTTAAGATGAAACTTCCTATGTTCAAGCTTGTGCCCATTACCCCTCGTCCTATCAATGGGCACCACTGAAAAAAGACTGCTCCCATCCCCCTGGCATCCTCCCTTCAAGTATTTGAAAGCATTAACAAGATCCCCCCTCAATCTTCTTTTCTCCAGACTAAAGAGACCCAAATCCCTCAGCCTCTCCTCATATGAAAGATGTNATTAAAAAAAAACAACTGTTGGTACCACCTCAAGCAGTAAACTGTTAGAATGCTTTTTGGAGCTGTATGTAGCACAGATATTGGCTAGCTAAAGTAATCTTTAGGTGACTGCCAGTGTAGCAATGGTAACTATGAAGATGCGTTAAATATACTGCAAGGCACTTGTAAAATAGAATCACAGAATGGTTAGAGTAGGAAGACACATTTAAGATCATCTAGCTCCAATCCCCTTGCAACTTAGGGACAACTTCCACTAAACCAGGTTGCTCAAAGCCCTGTCCAGCCTGGCCTTGAACACTTCCACAGTTGCTGCATCCACAGCTTCTCTGGCCAACCTGTTCTAGCATCTCACCACCATCATAGTAAAGAATTTCTTCCTAATATCTAATCTAAATCTACCTTCTCTTAGTTTAAAACTGTTACCCCTCATCCTACAACTATGTTCTTTGATAAAGAGCCCCTCCCCATCTTTTCTGTAGGCCGCCTTTACGTACTGGAAAGCCACTATAGAGTCTCCTTGGAGCCTTCTCTTCTCCCAGCTGAACAACCCCTACTCTTTCAGCCTGTCCTTATAGGAGAGGTGCTACAGCCCCCTGATCATCTTTGTGGCCCTCCTCTGGACCTGCTCCAACAAGTTCATGTCTTTCTTATGTTGGGGACCCCAGAACTGGATGTAGTACTCCAGGTGGTGTCTCAGGAGTGTGGAGTAGAGGGACAGAATCACCTCCCTCGACCTGCTGGCCACGCTTCTTTTGATGCAGCCCAGGATGCCGTTGGCTTTCTGGGCTGAGAGCACACATTGCTGGCTTATGTTGAGCTTGGATGAGATTCAACTTACTTTGAAAGTCTACCTTCTTATCTGGCCCAGTCACTTAAGTTTCCTTTTCAATCAATAGGCACTTAACAGGTGAGATCAATCTTATCCTAATTAGTACATCTAGAGTTAGGCTAAATGATTTCAGATATCTGCTTTAGGATGAGATGAACTGCACTCTAGTAATGCATACTTTTCTCCATTGATTACAATGGAAATCTCAGGTGACCAGATCAGATTTGATGCCTGCATAGTAAGCGTTCAGATTTACAGAACAGAAATCCAGCTGACACACTTTTGTGTACTCTTTACTAACATATATCCATTTCTTATTCTGGCAGTTGTGAAACAACTGAACTTCAAAAATGCCAGGAATATTCTGGGTACTGATGATCCACTTATCACTATGACATCCATTATCTATCCATTTTATTTATCTTTGATTCACGGTTTACATTGCAGGTAGAATATGGACATAATCTTATAGAGACGGTCATATCAGCAGGATGTGAACAGTGAATTTTATACTTTTTTGGCATTGGAATTATTATTTTTTTAATATATAGGTGGCACATGATTTTTTGAAATTTCTGAAAAATCAGCTGAAAGCTCCAAGCTTATCACTCCTTTCAGTATTGTTACTGATACCTTTACAGCTTCTACCACATTGTAAGAATTTCAGATAAATTCTACCTAAGGTATTTGTGATACACTTCATCTAGAGATTTAATCCACAAAAATGAGTAGCTGGAGAGAATTGTTCCAAATGGAGTTGATGCTTTTGCAACCGTTACTAGAACGTTTAGTTTCCTGTCCAAAGTAAGGAAATATCACGAGCTCAGTTATCATGTAGACGTAGTAGAAATTCTTTCTAAACTAATAAATTACTCCCCTAAGCCTTGTACATCTTAACTCCAGTTATAAGATCCCTCTACTGTTTCTTCTGTAGGAGTCTGTGCTAAGATCTCATATTCCGTAAAACAGCTTTTCAGGCTATGTCTACACCAGAAGTTAGTGAGGCCTAGTAAGAAGAGATTTGCAGAGCAAAATAGTTGGTGCTTTGAACCCAGTGCTTATCCCAGACAACATTTGGAGGGTTTTATATCAAGTATATTCCAGTCTCGTCTACTGGCCCATTCATCTGTTGGTGACTGTATTGCCTTAGGTAATCTGGAGCACGTGTCCCAGTTCAGTTTCACCCAAAATGAGTGTAGTTTATGAACCTGAAGACATCGCTGCAGTGCGAACTGGAGAAGAATAAGTGGAGACAATTGGAAGACTGACTTCAGTCGTGCACTCCTAATCTGAACAAGAATGCAAATGTAGACTCACACTCATACTTGTATCAGGGAAACATTTGACAATAGCAGCCAAAACATTGTACGTGATATGAATATTAATAATTCTGAACACATTTTGCAGCATACTGCGTGGGCTTCATCACATTCCTCCTCTTCCAGTTAAAAATCCGGAGGTCTGTTGAGAACCTCTAGTTTCTGCATGATTTACAGGCTGGTTAAAAGTATCAGTACTTCTGCATTGCAGGAGAGTTAATTTACGGTTACCTGCAGGTATCAGGAGCATCTTGGCTCATTGAGACATAAGTGCGAATCAGATTATTGCATGTAACAATCCAAGTTTTCTGTTGATCCAAGTATAGTACATTATCTTTATCGATCCATTAAAGCAAAAGATCTGTCACCTTCTCTGATAATATTATCTATCTGTGCTATAGAGCAATATGGTTTATTCTCCACTTAATACTCTCACTGGTAACCAATGGTTTCTCAGACTGCAAGCTAAAAAATGGAGACTGAATAGAAATTTATTTCCATGATGCTATTGTACTCAAAATATTGCTCCCCTACTATGTCAGTTTTTTGTCTCAGGTAGGATGCATATGAGGATTTTTGGCAGTGCAATGCCTTACTCTGAAGCTAATGCTAATTTCTCAAATCTAGAACACAGTCAGCTTTTCAATAAAATAAGCAGTGTTCCACTTTATGTAATATATGAATAAACACCCAAGTATCAGTTAATGATTTCACGACAAATGGTAGCAAAATGTGCTATGAGGGCAATTTTTTCTGCATGTATCTCCATAAACTAAGGTTTCTCCAAAAGACATTATCAATTTCTCTACCTGGCAGACAAATGTAAGTCTTTTTTTGTTGTCTGTTAACACTGAGTGAAAAAAGCTTTTGATTGAAGTGATTTTTTTTTTTTTTGAACCTTGATTCAATTTTCAAGGTTGAGTGAGTTTTGGCCTCATCACACTTAATATCATGTCTTGCATGTGAAGCTGGTACACTCAGAACTACCTGAACATCTCTTGTCAGCTTTCCACTTTAACTTAATCACTTGATTACTTGTGGTAAAATAACCCTCCAGAAATTGTATGGGTATATGATAAATATCTCTATTTGATCATAATAAAAAATTAATGCTTTTATAAAATTATCCTTCTGTTTATATTGTTTCCTGCTAAATCTTTTCTTTCTAGTCACTCTTACATGAAAGACTTCTTGCACTGATAGCACCATTAATGACTTCCAGATTTGTAGTGATTATTTTTAATGAATGTAAATGAGTTTTGATAGGCAACATTTTTTTATTTGGCAATATTTAGAGCCACTACTGTGAATTTCATATTATACATGTTTGTCTCTCCCAGTGTGTGTGTGTGTGTGTGTGTAAAAAAATATGCTGCTATGATCCTGACAGCAATGGTGAGGATACTATGATAAATCCTTTCTGCAACATAATGCTGTTATGCACCTGAATAGAGTTTAATGTCACTAAACAGCATTTTATGACTAACTTGTCCTTTTGGGTATATCTTTCTTCTTCTAGAATATCTGCTGGACCTAGCATTTCATTGGAATCTATTTCAGTGGCTTCCTGGAAGTTTTTCCCTTATCAGAAGCATTGTTGTTCTGCTTTTTTGATAAAATAGCTTCAAAGGTATATATTTAGTGGAGCTTTCTTGTTGTTGCTTCTTACTTTTATGTGGCATTTCCAACCATACTATATCTCACCTATTTCAGCTTTGTTCTCCTTTTGGCAACATCTAGAAAAGCAATATTTTTGTAGACACTGTTGAGAGATCTGAAAAAACCTGTCCCTGCTCCCACGTACTTTGCAATGCAGAAGATGTGATATTTTGAGAACACTATTTTAGCCACGTTTATCATCAGCTTAATACCAAAGCATGCCAAAAGCCCTAAGATATATTTTCTCTTAAACAGGAAATGTTTACAGTAAATCGGTATTGAATGGGGTAGCCTGCACAGTAATGGACAATAGTTTCATAGTAACTGATGAATGTATGCAGCTAAAATAAATAGCAGGAGATAAAAAGAAGACCTAAAGGACAGAGGCCAGTAAAATACTTACACAAAATTAAGTGGAAGATAAGGAGCCTACCACATACCCACATTGTTAGAAATGAGATAGTCTTGGAAAAAAAACAGGAGTAAGTGAAGTCAAGAAAAGCAAAAGTGAGGTGAACGCATAATCTGCTCTATAGATCTATAGGGTGAATCGTAGCTGACAGGTCAAGCAGAAAGAGAAGTCTGGAGCAAAGTTCGACTTCAAAGTGATTATTACAGATGCTGATGTGAACAGTTTCACCTGAGTCCACAAGGACTCAAAATGTTTTAGGATGAAATTGAAAGAATTACAACCCACAGTTTTTCAACACATTCAGTGAAGTTCAAAATGAAAAGCATAAGGGACATTACATCCAGCTGAGACCTTATAAGTGATATTCTAAAAGACATTAAACTTGGATGAGTCAGAACATGAAATGTTTAATCTGTATCCTAAATAGAGCTCTTTGATAAATTTCTTATTTAATTTGCTCTTTTCTCCTCTTAAAGCCTATGTCTATCAAAGCAATGAGGAAAGATGTTTAACAAGAACTGAAACCTAGGCATCATTTCACTCTATACACTACCATTACAATATACTTTTCCATTTTACTTCATAAAAACATTACTATTTGAATCAAAAGACAGAAGGAATAGCTAAATCTATTCTATCCACATAATTTTAAATCAAAATCATTATTTATGTATTCTGTTTCCTCTCTTACCTACATCAAAAAAATTAAAGGGCCTCTGTCTGATTATACGTAATACAAAAATACAATCTGTTAATTTTAGTTATGTGGATTAGAACTCCATGACTGGGCTTCCTTGTATCTTGTTGGGCTTGCTTAAGCATTAGCTAAGGAAACCATAATTTGGCAATGTAAACAACAGTCATGAATAGAGCACATACTGTTATTCAGTAGCACCTGCTTTCCAGATTTACACAAGTTAGAAATTCTCAGCAGCATTTCACAAGGCTAATTTCTGCCATTTTTAGTCTCACTTTTTAATAAATAAATAATAGAAATACTTTATACTTCACTGCCACCTTTCATCTGAACATATCAAAGCACTGTCAAAGATCTGTAAGTACAGTGGTCACAGTAAAACGTACTTCTATATGTTTGGGAGCACATTCTACTTAGTGTAAGAAAAATAACTGTGAAAAAGAAAAAAATAATTCAGATTAGCAAGAGGTTTTGAAGTACTAATAATGGCAAACTACAGAATGATGTTAATATTTATAGTAATTCAAATCCTGTCCTATCTTTGAACATGGTTTGTAATTTTATTTATATTTACATGCTTCCTGTGTACCAAAAAGTCCTAGACTGTTCAATAACACTTACTTGAACAATTACTCACAAGTTATTATGATCAACTATTTACTCATTTTTCCTCTTAACGTCACTAATGGTAACATTTCAAATAAAAGAATTTTAAAAAACATACTAGCAGAGATGCAACAAGCAAAATTTGAAAGCACAGATTATTTGATGGACCTTGATTGGCACTAATCCCTGTAAAAATCCCAGTGTCCACAACTATTTGCTTGACTGTCCAGCTACATAAAGTATGCTTGAGTAACATAAGCTGACAAATCACCATGTGTTTTTTTTAATACTTACACTTGTAAAAACGGGGGGGGGGAGAAAAGACGTCCTTAATTTCAGTTCTTCATTTTCTATTTTCACCTCACCATAGAAATTACTGTCAGTTTTCACTTTCTATGAGTCAAGCTCCAAGGTTTTGGATTAAGTTTGTTTGTGACTAATTATCACAAACTCTTCAGTTTTCACATTTGGACAGAAAATTACTTTTCCACATGATCTATCATTGAAAGACACATTGTAAAAATACCATTTCTCAGCTTATTTTTACAGCAAGTGAACAAATACTTCAGGAAACTACCCATTATAGCATATATGGAAGCTTTCAGAAAATTCGTGTTTCTCCACAGCAAAACCTTTGTTTCATTCATTGGAGTGGTCTT
>VZSZ01002465.1:0-70206 GCA_013398815.1 Ibidorhyncha struthersii
CCTTCCAACCCTGACGATTCTGTGATTCTGTGATTCTTAAAAAAAACAAAAAACCAAACCAACCAAACAACAACAACAACAACAACAAAACAAACCCCAAAACAAAAAAAACCCAAAATCAGTAGCTGCATGGACAAAAATTTCACGTCTGTCCTAAACAAAGGGCATCTTCTCAAATCAGTTCATATTCTAGTTGAGCAGATAAGTAATGGAAATACCAATTTACAGAGAAACAGTTCTTTTGCTGAGAGAAGCTTACCGTTGTGGTTTCAAAGTAATGCAGACTTTCTACGAGGTGTAGGACTGCCAAGGGAACCTCTGTTCATCTTTCTTTGTTATCTTTAAATTATTTTTTTTTCCCTGAGAATTTTTTGTCTTTTTTTGCCCAGAGAGTCTGTAGATGCCCCATCCCTAGAGGTCTTCAAGGCCAGGCTGGATGGGGCTTTGAGCAACCTGGTCTAGGGGGGGGGTGTCCCTGCCCATGGCAGGGGGGTTGGAGCAAGATCATCTTTAAGGTCCTTTCCAGCCTAAACCATTCTATGATTCTAAATATTGAGTAATTAAAAGTTGATATTTTTGAGTCACTCACTTTTCTGTCCTCAGAAAGACAGTAAGTAATACATTTAACAGAAAGAATAACAAATGATCAGGAAAAAGAAGCAAGCAAAAGATGTCACTGGGTGAATTAAGAGCGTTATGGTGAGAGGTCAGTCCAATAACAAATGATTTACACCGCGTCTATTAGCATGGTGTCATGTTGGACATTATTGTGTCATACATGTCTTTCTCATTTGTCCCATGCTAATCTTTTGAGTGGTATCTGACACCTTCATGAAAGATTCAGTAATTGGAAAGCCGTTATATTTGCAAAATTTGAAGTTTTTGATGTTTTTACCCTCAAAGAACTATTCCAAGCATATTAATGTATTCTTTGATATAATACAACAATTTATAGTTATTAACTTAGTATTTCTATTCATTATTCTTTTTGTCTATGTTTTAGACAATTTTCTCAATATTTAGCTGGATTGGGTCAGATTAATTTATATGCAGAGCCTGCTTTATAATATAAAGAGGATCAATAAAATATTATAAAACCTTGTAAAATCTTAATGGAGTGAACTGTATTCTGGAAGCAGTTCTGGTGTGTATTGGTCAAGTGAATACTCTTGGTAACTTATTTTCAGTTATTTGCCGTATTTTTAAATATGTGAAGCAGCAGCACAGAACAGGATATGCCATCTTGTTCCTCTTCTCCTTGTTTTGATTCTATAGTAAATCTTTAATTATAAATTTTCTTGAATTGGCATCACTCTGTCGTCGTTCTATTTTAAGAAGCAAGAGGACAAGGCAGCTGTGATGTGAAGAAGTAATCTTTTTAAACTGAAGTGCTTTTTTTTTCCAGTATTATAATTGATGCTAAGATGAGCTTATACGACTACATGGCAATGAACATAATAGTAGTCATCCAATGCCTTAACCACAGAAATGGCCTAAAAATGCAGTCTAAAAGTTTCAAATGTGTGTTTGTAGGTAATGGTATCTACACTCACAGATACTGTGAATATCTCAAACTTTTTTTTTTTTTTATAGAAGTCATCTAATATTTATGTTTTTTTCACCAGGTAAGGAGACCAAGCACTTTGAAGCCATATGGCAGCTTGACTGACTCGCATTAAAAGTCTTGGGAAAGAACAGCTGAACACATACACACTGAGTTTTGGACCTCTGCCCGTGGAGCTGGCCAGTCATTCCTCTTACCAACTAGCAGTGCTGTTCCCTTGAGCTTCTGATGTTTATGGCACCAGCTTCTGATGCTACTGTTTGCTTTCAAGTGTCTGTTGGACTATTTGTTTTTAGGACTGTTCTTCACTCTGGAGCAGAGAAATGGAAGTTCTGCAGTTTCAGGCTGAAGTACTAGGTTGGAGCTTGCTGACTTGAAGGCTTTTCGGCTCTGATTTTCCTTTGTACTGTTTTTGGCCAGTGAGGAGTAATCGTTCGGCAGTGAACTCCTGCCTTCTTCGCTCCTGCTTGGAGTTGCTTTTACAAGTTGATTGCTTTTTGTTACCAGGGCACACACCCGTGTTTCAAACAGAAGTAAATTAGTTTGAAAAGCTGTATTCTGAGAAGAGCCTTTGTGTTGCTTTCAAGTTCTCAAGGCTTTTTTAACACAAAAAGCGCATGAAGACATCTCTTCTTCCCTCCCGTTCCATAGGGCACATATTGCCGTGGCAAGCGATGGTTGGTTTTGGTGTGAGGTTTTTTGTTGTTGCTGTTTACATGTGACTAGATAATATGTTTCATTTCTAACCTTGCTGTATGACTATTTTATTTATGCTTTTTCTAGCATCATTTCAGCTTTTTAGCAGAAGGGGTTGAATATTTCTAGAAGATTACTGGAAAGACTTCTGAACTGCAGGGTAAACATTGGGAATTAAAAGAGCAGGAACAGTTACAAATTAGGTTTCTTGGCTAAAACCACAGGGCAGCCAAAAGTTGTAACGCAAAATTTTTCTGTGCTGTGCCTCCAGTAACCATGGTTCCTGATGGTGCAGGAACTGTAATTTCTGCTTAAGGAATTGTCATGAATGTCTTTAACTCAGTGGCTGAAAGCTTATCATATTTGTTGTCTCATTGCTAGATGCGGTGCTAAAGTAGGAAACAACAACTGCTTTGGCTATTCTGAAAGTTTTAATTGATTCCATAAATGGAGTCAAATTCACTGGGTGGAGTCAAAGTCAAATATAATGGGCAATGTTTGTGAGTTTTATGTGGATGTTTTTTTCAGTGAAAAATTTTGGCATTTGGTTTGCTTCAGTATTTTAATTCTTCATTTAGCTTTTGCTGTGTTACCTGTATTGTTAAATGCAAAATGCTTAAAAGCTGACTGGATGAAGTGTATCTGTAAAAGTGATGCTATGCAAAACTGGTAATGGAGAATCCTAAGCAGACCACAATTGTGAGAACTGAAAAAGGACATTTAAGACTAAAAGAACATCAGTATCTTTCTGTCTGTCAAGGGCAAATAAAATTCTCTTCCTCAAAACAGTGGGGATTTTGTTTACTCCTAGTTTGTTAGCATAGGGAGCAACAGATTGAGTTGCAACTAAGCAGAGATGGGAACATTACTTACACTCCTTCCCAGTCTATGAACAGAAACCAGGTAGGCTTAAATTTTGCATGACGCTAGAGTGTTTTCTTTTGCAAGTGAGACTTGCACACAGCTTCCCCTCTTACTTTAAGACAAGTGAACAGCTTGATCTTGATGGGATTTTTGAGGGTGTCTAATTGCAGAAGTTTGAATAAAGTATTCCTTGGTTGTTGCATCTTTGCTACTTGGCCTGTGACCTCCTAACCCTCAGAATGGCAGCAAATAGCAGCTTTAAAAGTTTGCAGACCGATAATAACATGTTTTAAGTCAGTCTCATTTGTGAAACATTACTGAATGGGGTTTATGGTCACCTATAGTGAAATTCAGAATTGTGTTCCTGCTTGACATGCATACTGACTTTCCTTTCTTCTTTGAGTCTCATTGCCTTTAGACATTAAAGCTGTGCTGAATTTTTTGAGAACTACATTGGCTAGAGAACCACTAGCTACTGTTTAGAGCAGAGGTGAAGCTGACAATGAAGGCTGACATAGGCTTGGAAACAAATGTGACCTTTCTGTTTTGTGAAGTAGCTGTGTCACCTAAATGATGTAGATGGTGCTGAAAACAAAGAAATGAAAAGAATTAAGCCTTCTCTGTATTCTGGCATCCACTGGTGTATACTTGCTGTGATGTTGGCCTTCTCTTTCCATGTTAGAGATGGTAACGGCTTGTGGCCGAGAGTCGTACCTGTAGAGGCACCAAACGATGTATTTGGAGTAGTTGTGAGGAAAGAAAGGTCGGGGCAAAATAGTCTGTTTCCAAAAGAAATAGAAAAACAAACAAAACCTGTAGAATTCAGAATATTAGTTATTCTTAAGATGCTTATAAGAATCTTATACTGTATTAATTAAATGCTAGTATACTGTTTCCTTTGTTAGAAATACATTAGGATAAAACACTGAGTTTATTTGGTTGGTTATGAATAAGACGATAGTGGTTTTTGGCGGAGGGGTAGGGGGGAGAATTGCTGATGACCTATAAAGAGAGCTGTTGAACAGCCAGGATGCCATTCTTTGAATGTAAAGCAAGCTGCCTGCACATCTGGAAGAGGGAAGCATTGCAGTACCCTCAGTATATCAGGTCTGGTCCATGGTTGTCCTTGACTAAGGTCGTAGCTGTTAGACACTTTTTTTTTTTTTAAAAAGATTTGTTTATTGAGATTATTGTCAAATAC
This sequence comes from Ibidorhyncha struthersii, assembly GCA_013398815.1. Lineage (NCBI taxonomy): Eukaryota > Metazoa > Chordata > Aves > Charadriiformes > Charadriidae > Ibidorhyncha > Ibidorhyncha struthersii. The sequence goes on from VZSZ01002465.1 coordinate 4,326, forward strand.
AAAGTTGAATATGGGGGAAGTTGCTGTGGATATGCTAATGAATGTAGATGGCCTCAGAGGCAAGGGGCTATAAGGAATCACATGGACTGAAAGGATGAGAAAAATGGACTGGAAAGATTTTTTTTGAAACTTAAGAATGTTTTTAACATTTAAAAATATCAGGAGGATATAAACACCCAAGACAATTTTAAAAGGCAGATGTCAGTTGTTATGTGACGTCCTGCAGAGCATAATATAAGGCTGAATAGAGAAGTACTGGTCATGACTTCCGGGTGATACAAAATCTCACTTCTGCAATAGTCTCTTGACTCCTTGTGTTGCATAAGGTCTCTATTTCTGATAAAGCTCTGTTTTATTTTTAGGGGGATAGCATTGTCTTTAAAATGGAACTTGACATCAGTGGAGAGTCCAGAACTACCCTATCCACACTCCCTGTGCCTCTTGCAGAGGTGAGTCCTGCGGGCAGGATGGAAGCAGAGAAGCCCCGCTGTTCCAGCACCCCCTGCTCACCAATGCGACGGATGGTTGCGGGCTATCAGATCCTTCACATGGATTCTAACTACCTGGTTGGCTTCACAACTGGAGAGGAGCTGCTAAAATTAGCCCAGCAGTGTACGGGAAGTGAAGAGAATAAAGGGGAATCTGGGCCAAACTTGCGCTCCAAACAGCTTGATTCAGCACTTGCACGTTCCTCACGTTTGTACAAAACTAGAAGTAGGTACTATCAGCCATATGAGATCCCAGCAGTAAATGGGAGGAGGAGGAGACGGATGCCCAGCTCAGGGGATAAATGCACTAAGGCTTTACCGTATGAACCTTACAAGGCACTTCATGGTCCCCTGCCTCTTTGCCTTTTAAAAGGTAAAAGGGCTCATTCAAAATCCCTGGACTACCTCAATTTAGACAAAATGAGCATTAAGGAACCTGCTGACACAGAAGTGCTACAATACCAGCTCCAACACCTTACCCTTAGAGGGGACCGTATGTTTGCAAGAAATAACACATGAGCTATCATCTCAAATTTAGAACCAATTTCTGATTATTTCTCTGTTGCTGCAAAAATCCACTGTTGTACTGTGTACATGGCTGTCCACGTTGTAGGTGGTTGTATCAGCTAAATGTTATCAGAAAGTAATTTATTTGAATAGAATCTTGGCAATGCAATGTGTTACAAATACTTGGAGGGAGAAATCCTTCCTGAGCAAGCAGCTTCTGATGCAATTTTGGCTGCAACTGGTGGATATTTCTTTGGACACTTTTTAACAAAAAAAGCTTTTGATTTTTGGGTTTGGGATTTTTTTTTTTGTACAGTTAGATTTAGTATTTACAGCATTTTAACACTGAAACATTGGTGATGTCTGCTTGGTTGTTGCTAATTTTGGCTTGATGTTAGAAACTGCTCTTGGATAAGTACTCAAGTTTAGGAGGATTTTTTGGTTTTAATTTTTGCTCCTGTATTCTACAGTAAAATGTATGTATAATTTTTTTACAACATGGAAAGGAAAGTGAGCTTGGCTAAATTGGATCACTTGCTATTTAAACAATCCAGTTCAAACATTTTCAAACTGTGCTTGCACTGGTGATAAGGATGAGATTCACTCCAAAACAAACCTTTGCTACTTGAATCCTATTAAATTATTTACTAGTATCTGCATGGAAGTAATTGCTTTGCCTCCTCTGTTCTGTAAAATTTGTTCAGGATAACACATGAGGGTGGTGAGGCACTGGAACAGGTTGCCCAGAGAAGGTGTGGATACCCCATCCCTGGAAGTGTTCAAGGCCAGGTTGGATGGGGCTTTGAGCAACCTAGTCTAGTGGGAGGTGTCCCTGCCCGTGGCAGGGGGGGTTGGAGCAAGATCATCTTTAAGGTCCCTTCCAAGCTAAAGCATTCTATGATTCTGTAACTATTTGGGTTATTAAAAACAAATCTTTTGGGGAGTGAAGGTATTTTTTTTGTTGTTAGTGGAATTTATTTGTTATGTTGTGTTTACACACAAACAAGGATTCACTGCAGATTCCAGTAAATACACTGGAATGCCTGCATTGGTATGTCAGCAATGTTTTTGATTTTAGTTCATGATTTCCGTATTGTATATAGTAACAGAAAGCGTCAAATAACTTCAGCATTGCTTTGGAAATTCAGTTGATTTGAAGCACTGAAGGCTTGGGATCGGGAAGGCCGATTTGTTTTTTTGATAGAGTGCAAGTGAAGTATTTCTGCATCAGCATTGAAGAGATGATCCTGGATTAGATTGAACAGAGTAGATTGGATACACTGGCTTACTTTTGTTACTTAAGAATATTTTTATCCAAACATGACATCAAATGCAGATTTGACAGCTGTATTCCTAGATGTATTCAAAACATTTTAGTAATTTATGTTTAAAAATGAAGAATAGTTTTCAGACTTGTTTTTTAGGTGCAGTCTTTTACTGAAGCAGTGTGCAACTTGGTTTTGGCTGATGACCTCATAGAAATAAGATCACGTTGTTTTGAAACATAAATTATTTGATCAGTTGTTTCTGGTAGAATTGAGATTTTGTTTGTTTATCATTCAGAATGAATAGAAAGCGCTAGTTAGTGCATGTGCTGTGGAAAATGAAGAGTCCTTCTCATTCTTTCACTTACTCCACAGTTGTAAATGAAGGCAGCTCAGTAGACTGCATTTTACTGATTTGGCTATCTTTTTTAGGTTTATTAGAATCTTTGCTACAAACCAATGTGTATTTTTGAAAGTTAACTACACCTGTGTAAATTTAATGTATTGAACAATGATCTTGAAAGTAAAATCTCCCTATATAGTCTTTAGTTTGAAAAACAGAATATGGTCAGATGCCAAAGAGATGGGGGTTTTATTTAAGGAATAAACACCGCTGTTTATTGAAATGCCCTATGAAACTGTATTTCTGGCTGAAAAATAAAAAGGGTGGTATAAACACCTATTGTTGTGAGTCTTTTGCTGTGTAGGAAAGAGGACATTAAAAAAAACCCCAACACTTTAGACCAGGGATCATTTAAAAACAACTTTAAAGCAGGGATCTTGGACTTCTGTGAAATAGATGCTTAGGTTTGTTACTTTGTTTCAGGAAATGGGCCATGCATTTATTACTTTTTGCATGTTTCTAATGTCATCCTGTGCCATAATCATCTAGCTACACTAATAGAGAGGTTGATGGCTATCTAGCCAAGTTCAAACATAAAAAATGTGTTAGTACTTTACCTGTTTGGTGATTTGCATGTGAAGGTGCTTACACGTGGTAATACTGTTTGCTTAACTCCTGCATACTTGCAGCTCTCATAGCATATCATTGTTCAAGAGCCCAATATTTTGCAAGTTTGGTTTGTAACTTTCTTTATCAGAACTTTTATATCCACGAGGAGTTCCGGATTTTACCTCTAAATTAAGCAAAATAGTCAAATGAAGGATTTTGATCTTGTCTTATTTTTGCTGCTTATATCTTCCATTAAACTAGTCTATTAAAGATGAGATAGTTGTTCAGACTACTAAAATGAAATTGAATACGAACAATACTGACCTTTCAGAGTGAGTTCTCTCTGTTCTTGTAATAAATTAAACGAATAAAAAGAAAGCATGAAAAAATAACGTTTCCTTTAGGTATCTTCCAGAGGATTAAGAGAGTGAAGGTGGAGATGATACAGTGTAGTAACACAAATCTGTTTAACAGACCATTAACACCAAATCAAATCTGGAATCAAGTACAAATGTGTAAGCTGGGGTACTGAGGCAGATCCTAAATTCAGGCACACTCCTGGCATTTTTTTAAAAAATGGACCATAAAAGGATTGATATGAAATCCATTCCTCATTTCAGTGTTTTCTTTGTTAATTTCAGGTATGAACTTGTAACTACTCCTGTCCTGCTGTTTCATGGGTTTTATTCACAGCTGTATGCAGTACCTACCTGACCTTATGGTTTCCTTTACATTCTCTGTCTATCCATTGTGTTCTGACTTGCACTCACTTCTCTTGGGGGATGATCTCTCTATTGCTAGGCATGTTTACTGTAGTGGGGATTGTTAATTGCAGACTAGGGCTGCTAGACCATATTGCAAAATAAGTAACAGACAAGCTTTTAAACTGCTGAAAATGCAGATGTTGCTGTTTGGACATTGAGAAAGGTTCTTGGTAGTTTAGGGCTCGGAGCATAAATAATTTCATTATTTTCTGGGCAAATAAGAGAAGAGGACAAGTGTAATTTTTAAGAAGAATTGCAGGAGAAGGGCAGAATGTCTATAAGCTGCATTAAAAAAACTTCGAAAATCTATGGTGTCTGCAGAAATATCACCTGATTAGTTTCAGTAAAGCTAGGTGGTGTCAGGCTGTATAATTTACTTTTGAAGAAATGAGAAAGCTATCCAGAACACAAAACTGTGGTCTGAAAAAATCTAAGTGGGTTCAAAGTATGTTTTCATTTGGTAAAACACAGGATTCAGTTGTTGTTTGGGATTTTTTTAAAAAAACCCAAACAACAACTAGTCTTAAGGTGAATACTAAGATAATGTCAAGTTTTATGGATCAAATGAATGTTTGTAGTAATAGGAAGGGAAATAGTACCTATAATACAGACTAAGCAAAGAATTGTTAATGGATGACATAACTGTTGTTTCTAACTCTTTCAGTGGTACCAAAGATTCTGAAACAGAAATTATTCAACATAATCAAATTTTGATGTTCTAGATGTTCAGGAGGGTGGTCTGGCTGAAGTTGGTTATTAATGTTAAACTTTGCCTTAAAGAGGAACGTGTGCTAAAAAGCAGTAGAAAGAATCTCATGAGGAAAGGCTGAGCAGCCTGGGTCTGTTAATATATAACAGTCAGTGCTTATAAATATCTAAAGGGTGGGTGTCAAGAGGATGGGGCCAGACTCTTTCAGTGGTGCCCAGCAACAGGACAAGGGGCAACGGGCACAAACTGGACACAGGCAATTCCATCTCAACATGAGGAAGAACTTCTTAATTGTTTGAGTGTGACAGAGCACTGGAACAGGCTGCCCAGAGAGGTTGTGGAGTCTCCTTCTCTGGAGATATTCAAAACCTGCCTGGAGGCATTGCTGTCCAACCTGCTCTAGGTGATCCTGCTTTGGCAGGAGGTTGGACTAGATAATTTCTAGAGATCCCTTCCAACCCCTATAATTCTGTGATTCTGTGAATGATCTTCAGTGAGAATATAAGCAGAAAAAATAGAAAAAATTCTTAGGTTGAGGAAGAACTAACTAGTGTAACTAAGTTGTTAAGCTGCGGTAGGGAAAATGCAGATCTAAAACTGAAAAATCTAGAATTATTACAATGCTGGTAACTTTAAAGACAATATTAAGCTTGGCAGCCAACAGTAAAAGTGCCTGTTTCTTTGCATGTTGTCTGAGCGTTTGGCAAATACAGTTTTGCTGATGATTCTTTTCAGGGAATATTTGCATGAGTGGTTTTTCAGTGATTTGATCTGTTAATTGGGACATCAGTTGCCATGACGGGTGATTACACTGAACACTGTAAGAGTGGTCAAAATATGTCTGATAGATGGATCCTCAGAGTAACACACTTAATAATGTTTGGATTATTGATTTTTTTTTGTGTGTGTGTGTGTCTGTATCACACCACATTTTTTAGCCAGAGGTTAATTCCAACTTTCCAAGTCCTTTAGAACCTTCAGGTGGATTGTGTTTTTTTGCCCCAGTGATTTTGCTATATTTTTTTCCTCCTTTTTTCCATCATAAAAGCACTCATGGAAGATCAAGCTCTGTCTTCAGCTCTACAGAATATGAAAAACTCCTGTTCTGGAAGGAGCAAGGGGGATCCCTAGTTGTCTGCAGTACTTGCTTCTGATATGGTAAAAAGCAGGTATCACTGTTAAATATATGATACTAAAGCATAGAAATCTTTCTGTGAGCTGCTTTTGTAGGTGTGTTTTTCTGACTCAGCCATGCGTGCGGCTTGGGAGAGTGTAGGCTGTTACAGAGGTGCTGATAACTGACCTATAAAGCATCACAGATTCGTTAAAAAAATGCCTCTCTTGTGTCTCAGGGATCATTACCAAGCAATTCGTTGGCCTTTTTTCCTTGCATCAGAGTGACGACTTCCATCAATCAACAGCTGCTTTACTTTCCTCCTCTATGTAACACAAGGATCATTCTTAATGACGCTACTTCCCCAGAAGTTGCCTTTGCTTGCTGCATTTGGCGGCTTCTGGATGGCAGTAGCTAAGATTCAGTGCCGCTGCTCCAGTGATACGGAGTGCTAAACCTAATCTTGTGCATTTTTGTGGGGTGGCTCAGGGGAGGGAAAGTTACCCTAATGTTTCAGTACCCCGTCTGTCTTAACATCCTCCTTGACTTACTCTTAGCTTTAGTAGTTTAGTGGCAGAGAATGACATGAAGGCAAAGCCACAGAGGGTATAGGCCCTCTAGCCTAGGCCACGTTAGAAGAGCTGAGGAAAGAAGACAGTCTGTAGGGAAAAATACAGAATCAGCTGACTTGCACTGAAAACAATAGGAAAGGTAATGATATTAACTGACCACATCCCGTCTATTTTTAGGAGACAGTTGTCTAAACTTGCATATATGCTTGATCTTACCTATCAAAGAATTGGTCTGGAGCGAAAAGATGGGGAGGACAAAGAAGGAGAGCTTTGCACAGTGCTTTTATTTCTGTGAAGAGTGGGAGGGCAGAAAGAATTAACCAGAACATATTAGGGGGAAAGGCTGGAGAAATAAATGGAAAACCTCAAGAGTGCTGCAAGAGTAGGAAGAGTGGAAATATTGTATGGTTTCAGTGTCTAAATAAGCAAAGACATGGAAGGAGATGGTGTGCTTGTCTCAAATCTCTCTAGAAAACAATTTTCCATACTACTGAATGATTACGGAGGGTGATGGGACATTTTAGCAAAATGCTGTGATTAGAGCGGGGCTTCAGTGAAGGCAGAAAGGGCTTGAGGCTGTGCGTGCACATTTTCATACTCCTAAGCTGAGATGAAATTTAGAAGAGAGTTCTGAGGGAAAAAAATAATAATCTTTATGCTGTTCAAGCATGGTCTGAATTAAAATCCTTTGTGTTTCTGTGATACTCTGCAGCTCTATGCGGTGACAATAGGTAGATGGTGCAATTTCATAGTTCTTTGACAAAGCAGAGTGTAAGAAGCTGCCTGAGCAAGAAGAAAACTTTCGTCTATTATGTTCCTTTATTATTATTTTCAGCTAAAAAAAAAAAGCCTCAAGCTTCTTTATGTATTCTTCTATAAATACCAGCTATGATGTCTAGTAGGGTTATTGCCCCATCTCATTTTGCCATTTTGCTAGACTTGCCTGCTGAATCTCCTGATGACCTGTTCTTTCTGTGAAGGTGAAGGAGACACAAGTGCTAAAATATGCACGAATTCCGAGAACAGCATTAACAGCTTGAACCCTATGAAAAATGGAGCAAGCCATGATTTGCTGTAGTGCTTTACATTAACCTATTTTTCAGCAACTCAAAAAACGTTTAAGAAAAGTGTTAGGTACTGAGATGCTTTTAGAAGTCTATTTCAGGCCAGAAATATTGCAGCGTAGAGCTTCACAGTGTGAACTATAGTCTACAAATGGATAAAACTACCGAGGGAGAGGTAGTGTCATAATGCACTGGAATACTGGGTGGCACAGGACAAAAGTTTTAAGCTAGATGAATGAGATAGAGTGGGGAGAAGAATGCATTAAATGTAAGATTCATTTTTTTTCTGCCTTAGCTCAGTGATTTAATGCTTTGTATTTTAATTGGGGCAAACATCTTCCAATTTTTATGAAGGAAAATCGAAAGATATCCAGAAATGTCCCATCCCTGGAAGTGTTCAAGGCCAGGTGGGATGGGGCTTTGAGCAACCTGGTCTAGTGGGAGGTGTCCCTGCCCATGGCAGGGGGGTTGGAACCAGATGATCTTTAAGGTCCCTTCCAACCCAAACAATTCTATGATTCTATGAATAGTAACAGCTCCAAGCAACTGACTATATGCAAGATTTCTACCTGTCCATCTATATTAATGTTTTATATAGAATTTAATTCTCTTTAATTTTTATCAGCATTTCAATGTTCAGCTGATATTATTCCAGAGTTAGTTTTTGGTAAAGAGGTAATTGGAGAAGTATCAGAGGAAGAAATGCTGATGGGTGTATCAGTTAAAGTGGTAGATACACTCTCCTAGAATTATAGCCAAAGCTCTCTGTTGAGCCAGGCCGGTCTTCTTCCACACCAGCTCATCTTTCAGCACATAGGGACAGCCTGCTCCTGCGCCTTCAAGATTTACTTCTTAAAGAATGAAATCCTCAACTAGATCAGTTTCCACATGCTTGCATCTTGAGGTAGTCTGATGGTACCTGGGGTGTTTCAGCAGCCCACTTTAAAACATCTTCAAAGGCTGTGAAAGGAAAGGAGCATAAAAAGTGAGGAATTTTCATGGTGAATTATGGGATTTGTAACAACTACTCAGAGGTATGAATTTTAGGATGCTTTGTCTTGGAAGGTAACTTTGCAGAATGAATATGCAAAATTGTAATGGGATGAAAAAAACTAAAGCCAAACCGCTGAATTTATTCTTTCTTAAACTTAACTCAATCCTCTTCTTTCAGTCTGGGCTTCCAGAGAAGGCCCAAGTCTTGTCGGGAGTAGTGTTGATGGTGAAGCAAACAGCTGTTCCTGTGGAGATTAGTTGTGCCCTTGAATGGTGATATTGGCACCTAAACTTCCACTAGCAAATCAAAGGAAATGTTCACGGAGGTCCTTGTGCTGTATTTTTCAAGGTGACACGTTGTACTTGTTTATGTGGCTAATTCTGAAACTGTTTGAAAAAAACTGAATATTCAATTTAAACCATTATTAAAGTGTTAGTCTCATTTTTTACAACATTTGAATGTTTTTATCTGCCTTCCAGTTATGGAAGATCAGTGGTGCACTTGATGTGACTCTCTTTCTTCTTAGATCTTGATTTTAAAAAAACTTGGAGAAAAAAATCTTCCTTATTCATAGATATTCTTGAAATATAATGTATGCTTTATATCACCAACTGCGGACTAATTCAAGATGTTTATCAATACTGAAATCCCTATCGCAGTCATTGGTAACTTTTCTGTCTGAACTCGAAAAAAGAAATTTTTTTAAATGCATATAAATGATGGCATGTTCCCTACTTGTATAATTTAACCTTCAAGTCAATGGGAAAATGGCCCTTGGTTTGGATGAGAGAGGATCTGGGCTTCAGAAAAACGAAGCTGTAACAGTCTATTTTGATGTCAAACCTTCAATCAGCTGCCTGCTTCCCCATCTCCTATTTTGTGGAGTTTTCATTGATTAATTTAGGAGAACTTCATCCAGAAGCCAAGACATTTTTGGAATGAAGAGATTGTCTCAAGTGGGCAATTTTCAAGAAGAAATATCTTACTTGGCTTATGTGTTTGAAAAATATTCCCAGTTGAGACTTGCCTGTCTCAGGGGAAGTCACTTTGGGGTGGTTGGTGGCTTATTTTTATTTGACAGGGAGCCATGGGAAGAAGGCAGAAACCTTAGTCTGACAGCAGTTAATGTTTAATACTAATTTATAAAAATCCTGCCAGAAAAAAACACCAATAATTGTGTGTGTGATTAACCAGAGGAGAGATGGCAATGCCTTCAGACAGTAATTGGATCCACAGGACATACCCAAGGTATCTTTTAACGACAACTTAGGAAAGCAGACCCAAAAGAATAGGTATCTGCAGTATTCTGCTTTCACAAATGAGAAGTTTTCTTGTATCTTTGATCTGGGAAGTCCATATTTAATCCTGATCGGGGGTGAAATTTTAGTTATCCTTACTGATCAATTGACAGAAGCTTAAATTTCCTGCAGGGGGAAGGTCAGCAGTGCTGTTCACTGGGGCGATTTCAACACAGCAAGTAATCATCCGATTAAAGCTCCCTTTGACACTGAATTTTTTCTCTGATTGGAAGACTAAATCTGTCCTTAATCATCCAGATAAGGTGACATCACCAGGATGCTGTAAACTGTTTGAAAGATTAAATGCCCGCTATCAAATGCAAACTCAGTCCTGAAGTTGGAAAACCAAAAGGCTGCTGGTTTTAGTTCTGTGATCACCACTAGTTAACATGAACCATAACTAAATGCTATAGCTGAAGAAAAAAGCCTGTACTAGAATGTGTGCTAAATATAGTGAGAATTTTTTTTGGACTTAGTAGTTAACTGCTTTCTCGAAGAACTATTCTTGGACTGTTTATGGGAATACACTCTTCTGCACTTGGTCCCAGGCAACACTGAAGACTTACCTCAAGACTTGTTACTGGGATACCTCTGTAGTAACAATCACAGTACAGTTAGGTTTATAACTGTGATAGAAGAAAGGAGGACAGATAAATCACACATGCAGAATTTATACATAGAAATCCAGCGTGTACTTTAATTATGTAAGAATGAGGCTGTCCAAAAAGTAAGACACTGGCAAACAAAGCGATCCAATCAAACCATGTCTGACTCATTAGAAGACTTGGGGTAGCTATCATAGGGAAAGGTTGATGTTAAGAAATGTAAAGCTTGCTTAAATGCAGAGGACAAAGCAGCCAGTATGTGATGGACTAGTCAATTGCGAACAGGAGTGTAAGATGGTTTGAAAAATCAGTTTGCTAAGGAAACTGAAGGTAGCAGTGATAAGTTCTCTACGTGCATCAAAAGCAGAAAGTCATCTAGGGAACCAATGAGACCCCATGAGGAAAAGGTGTCGAAGGCGTGCTTGGATGATGAGACCGTGACAGGGAAACTCAGTAAATTCCTTGTATCAGTTTTTACTGCTGAAGATGTTGGGGAAAGTCTCATGCACACAATGAATTCTTCATACCAGAGGGGTCAAAAAACAGGTTATCAAAACAATGAAGAATTGCTTATAAACAGTTAAAAATAGAAGGTATTTAAAAGGCTCTTCACTTTAGAAACGGGAGGAAAAAAGCACATGAGAGCTCAGCCCAAGGAAATTTCATTGACAATCTTTTTTTTCCCCCCCCTTAAGGCACTGAGTGAATCAATTGGTTGCAAAACGAGATTACTAAGGGAGTTGTTGTTCCATTTTCAGATGGGGGTAGAAATCCTCCCGAAAAGACATGCTCCAGCCACGCACAAGTTCCTGTTCAGAGGCCCATCATAGCTGAGGTGGTGCCAGGCTATGTTGTCTTGCAGTGTCCCTTTGACCTCTTGATTAGGAATGTATTTGAGAATTGTGCAGCTCAAGCAGCAGCTGTTAAAGCACAGCTGGATGGTGCAGAAGTATCTGCAGCCAGCACGCTTGTGACGTAAGTCTGTATAACTGACTGGCTTCTGACTGTTGCTTGACGAAATCATCTCCAGCATCTTTTTCTGTGACAGAGAGGACAGAGGAACTGACTTGATTTAAAGGAAACCCATGCAAGTGTTGAACCACGTGGGAATGCAATACAAACAAGCCTCCCACACTGGGTGGCATTCGCCTGAGGGACCTGAGCACACGTGTAAGCGTGGTCTTTTGGGGCAGCATAGCTTCTCTGAAGGGAAATGCTGTCTCACTAAGCTGTGGGTGCTCCCTCAGCGGTTCAGAAAGGATACAGATACAGGTGCCTAGTGGGTTTTCAGAAAGCCTTTGATGAGACTGTGCACCTGAGGTTATTAAAGCACGTGAGCGGCCACAGGGTTAGAGGAGAGGTGATCAATGCAGAAGTGGACCTTGGAAAGCGAGGAAGGTTTTGGAAGCTGGTTGGGTTTTGGTGGCTGCCCTCAGGTCAAAATGCAGAACAGAAATATTCTTTCTTTGTGGTGGAACATGAAAGGAAGCCCCATTTGTTCATAGGTGGTTTTTAAAACCAAAAGTAAACTTGGGTATAAGATACCTTTAATCAGTGGCCCAGAGGCACTATATTTTGGCAGTTCTCACATACTGAGAAGTCTGGTTGTCACCCTCATGGATGTTTGTGATAATATGTTAACAATTTATGAGAAAGAGGTAATTATTAGTGTCAGGTGCCATCTCCTTTGGAGATCATGATGAAAAATGACAAAACTACTTACTCTGCACCTTTTGTCTCATGTCAGACTTAACAACTGAAATGACTTTCAACGTTCTGAGGTTTTATTTGCACTTACTGCCTTGAACTCTGGTAATGGATGAAGACGCAGCAAATATTCTTGAGAGCGCAATTAGTAACTGTTATTGCACACATTGAATGAAACATCCTAACTCAAGCAGCCCTGTCGAAAGTAGATCCATGATTTATAATGGTTTATAATGTCCTCGATTGTCTTTAAAGATATGCCTGCAAATTGAAATGTGTTTTCTATTGGCTTGAACCTTGGGTAGGTGAAACTTTTTAGCGAAGATTGAATTTCTGTATTCTTCTCTTTTTCCCTTTCCCAATCAGATTGTTTCTGTCTTGTACTGCAGTTCATCTTGTTCTGTTACCAGTCCAAAAGTAATTATGATTGGCAACTTTGAGTTAAATTTGGCCTCTCTCGGCTGTACTTCTTAAAAACAAATACTTTTTTCGGTAGCTGTCCATGAAGGGTGTATGTGACTTGCTTGGAAAGTGTAACCATAGGCTTTTTTACATATCTGATTGAAAGCAAAGTCTATGGTTAGGTTTTGGAAAGCTGATACTGTGCGTTTTTTTTGATTGTCCAGGCATGTAAAGAATAAACAAAACCTGGAAATCAGTTGGATGATCCTAAAAAGGAGAAGGCTTTTATAAAAATGTGAAAAATGACTGAAGTCTTGTATTACAGTGCCATTGCTCTGAGAAATTCTAGAAAGCGTACTTTTAGTAACATATTTGCCGTTTCCCAGTTCTCAGGCTGAAAGATTTTAGACTGTGAGAGACCACTATAGTGTCCAATCTGATCTTAATATATCATCCAGTAATATCTGTGTCAGATCCATAACTTCTGATTGAACTGCATATTCAGCTGAACTACATCTTTAGCCGTACTGCCCTTGTGCCTTCTTATTTCATTTCACTGTCAATAGCCGTATTAAAGCATGGATTTTGAAGCAGGTTTTTTTTGTTTGTTTTTTTGTTTCAATTGAAACCTCTGTTTTTATTGATGAAAACTGGAATTTGCTTTTTATAACAAAAATCTTGCAGTTGCCAGGGCTTCCTTAGACAGCCATGCAGAGTGTTAAGCTTTAGATTTTCCTGAGTAAGACATTGGACTGCATTAAAAGTTTCCTGTCTTTTTCAAGTCCCAAGCTGCAGCCGTAGACTGAACAGGGGTCTGCACACGGTCTGGTTTAATTAAATAGTTTTCTTTGAATTATCATGCTGATGTTTATTTAGAGCAGGATGTAGGTGAGAGTTTGCTAGGTGGTAATGCAGTTTGCATACTAAATGGCTAGAAGCGTGCTTCCATATCACACATACTCAAAACCTCCCTGTTCCTATTATATGAAAACTACTATTGCAGTGTAGAGTTAAGGATGAAGTTTGAGATAGAAGATAGTCTCTCCTGGCTAATTCTCATGTAATAAATACTTCCAGGCTCACATTTGGCTTAATGTATGGAGGCAGCTATATTTTAAAGAATATTTGTTGTGTTAAATATTGTTTCATAATGTATTCTGTACTAATTTAAATTTGGGCTGAATACTGGCAAAAGAAAGTCATCACCAGATTTGCTGACCGTAATAATTCAAAACAATTTTTTTAACACACGTTGCTTAAAAATAAATTTGTCAAAACACAAAAGTTGTGGTGTTCTGTGCTACCAAAACGACGAAAACTGAGAGTTTTGCCATTTATTTTGGGTTAGTATGTGTCATGAATTCAAATTTTAACTCACTGCCCCTTCAGTTGTGTTTCCACTGCTCACTTTGTGTTAGCTGTCACACTGCCTGATCACCTGTGAGCTGCTTTATCTTGCTAGAATGGGACAAAATAGATCCAGGGATAAAAGTAACACATTTTTCTGCTATTTCGGTGGCTTAAATCAGCTGACAGTAGAGTACAACGAGAGCCAAAATTAGTGCAAAATGATGAAGGTTACTGGGAGCTCGGAAGGGGAGGCGTGAGCTTTCAGCAGCAGCAAGCTGTCGGGTCAGCCCTGCTGTCCGCGTCACTGCAAGACTAGTTGTCAGGAAGCCTAAATTCTGAAAAAAAATAAAATAAGAAGGTCACACGCTACATCTGGCTGCTGCATTGCCAAGCTTCAGTCCTGACTCCCCATTTATCATTTGAGTCTTAGCTTTGAAGTCCTTAAAAACTTTGTCTTTAATACATTGTGGTTTTATTACTTCATCCTTGCTGCGTGGGACTGTCGGGGAGAAGGAGGAATGAAGACCAGCCGGCCTGGTGTCAAAAATTGTTTTATTTTGCCATGTAATGATTACTCAGCGAGCGTCTCATTGTGTCATCCAAATGCCTTTCGGAGCATCAGGCATCGCACTGCGGGCTCACACAGCAGGTAGCAGCACTGCAGGACCGAGGGTCTCCTTTTCTGGCTCACACCCCCCAAGGTGCTGCTGTGACTCCACTGCTTGCTTCAGGCACTCAGATATTTTGCTTTAGCATCGAAACGCTGGAATTGTCTGTTTATTTATTATGTGAAAAAGGAAATGATTGTGTTAAGAAAGGGCTTTCTTTGGAGGCGTGTGTGTGCACACAGACATGTATTTTTAGAGTGAGAGATCACAACAGAATACAGTAACTTATTTTGCCAGGTGGTGTTTCTTCTGGTTTAGTGCTATTTTGGCTTTGATATTTAATGGCTGAAGAAATAATTTGGAAACAGTTTATGAGACCAGGTCAGAAAAGCTTGTTAAGCACGTAGCAAAGATGCTTGTGGATTTTGGTTAGTGTTGGACTACAAGTAAATGCAACCTACTCTAGATTTTCTCCTATATCATGAAATAAGTTAAGTATGTTATCCTTAACACAGAGAGGAAAAAAATGCATTAATACTGAAGCGTGTGATTGGATTGAATAAAAAGACTATGAAGTTGAGATATATTTGGTATTTATTCAAATCTATATTTAGATTAAGTAGTAATTGTTTTGTGAGTTTATTATAGGGGATTTCAAATTGTTTTGTGAGTTTATCATAGAGGATTTCACCATTGTCACCATTTCCTTAAATTTTAGCGTAGATTCTGGACATGCATTGTACTACATAAAACTGTTAGCAGATTTTAGAAATGTTTCAAGTTTAGTGCCACTGTAAATTAACTTTATAGGTTCTTCAATTGGTCTGCCTTTTGTTTCATTAGCTTTTGCAGTTTGGTTATATCTAGATGAAGGGAGAGACCGATACTTCATACTCTTATCAGCAATATATATGCTATAAAATGTCATTGAATGGATCTATGGAACAAGAGCTAATATAAGTTAATGATTTCAAAGTACTTTCAGTACATCTGTATCGAATGAAAACTAAGACAGATGAGGAAATGGATGAAAGGAGATCAGTAAAAGCAGGTTTTTTAAAAGTTATCTTGCTTGATATGGTTAAGTATCTTAAAAATTTTGCTTTACTGGGCAGGAGTGGAGGAGATAGATGTAAAGTTATGTCTGTATAGTCTTAGCTGTTGCCTTATAACTGAAGAATCCTGTACAGTAAGTTTAATAACAGTAAAATTGTAAATGAAAGGGAGTGCTTTTAAAAAGTCAGTGGAAAAACTGTTATTGATTTTATACCATAGAATCTTTATTACTCACAGTAATTAAATAGAACTATCTGGGGAAAAATGGATTTATGGATAAATTCTTTTGGACCAAGTGGCACACTCATATACTTGTGCTCTGGAAGACCCCTGTACATATTATTCGCATAGTTTATTTGGAATTCTTGCATTTCCATTAACATAATAGTCTCAATTAGTGCTATTTTTCTCCTCATCAACACAGCACTGATTTCATCTCAAATTCAGAGTTAACAAATTATGCAATCAACTCAATCAAATAGGGTTTCAGAATGAAGTATTAAAATTATAAAGTACACAACGCATTACTCAGAAATATAAATGCGGTTCTTGCATGGGTATTAATCTTCTGGTGTGCATGTGTGTCTGTGTTGTGTGAATGTAAACTATTTCTCAAGATCAAAAGCCAGTAAGTTTCTGTAATGTGCTGTGGAGCCTGGAGGCAAACTGAGTCCCATGTGATGTGGCAGTTGCTAGGGTAACTAGCATTATTTGTGAGTGCTGAGTAAAAGAATTTCTCTTTATCGACTCAGAAGGTTTTTTCTTTCTTTTTTCCTTTCTTCTCTTTTTTATTCTTGCTGAACAAAGGGATGATAAGTGGCACTCCATTTCCACCCCATTTTTTGTGGTGATGCATGACGGGTGTTTGACCCCTACTTTAATAAATGAGAAGAGAGAGGCCTTCGCAGGTGTGGCCTCATTTATATGCAAGATAGGTTGAATTTTAGAAAATCATATTTGACTTTTCCATGCTTTTCTGTGGCAGTAAATTTTACTCCTGCTGACAGCAGAAATGCTTTAAGCAGAATAAAATTAGCTGGGAAATGTTGAGCTCTGTCACCTTCCTTTTTATTGTAAGTCACAGTCTGATTTCATAGAAATTCAAAGCAAGAAAGAACAGCATTTGCAAAAAGAGAATAAAACATAACCATTTCATGGATTTTTACACTAGCAGCTATGGAAAGAATACAGTATTTCACCTATTCATAGCAAAAATATAGGAGAGGGCTACAACCAGTGCAATGAGTTTGCTTTTAATTTCTTTATAGTCATAGTCATAGACTGGTTTAGGCTGGAAGGGACCCTAAAGATCATCGAGTTCCTCAGGGCTGCTCTCAGTCCATTCTCCCCCCAGCCTGTATTTGTGCTTGGGATTGCCCTGACCCACGTGCATGGCCTTGCATTGTCATTCCACTAATGTGCTTATCCTGCTTTCCAGATAATTAAGATAGCAAATAAAATTGGAGCAAAGAATGGCCTTGATATTACTAGATATTTACAGACATTCAACAGTTCTTAATGCAGACTCAGCAGTCTTAAATACATTCTGGTTNAGAGACCAGGAAGTCATGCGGAATGGTGTGAAATGCTTTGCACAAGTCCAGGTAGATGACATCTGTTGGTCTCCCCTCATCCACCAGTGCTGTAACGCCATCATAGGTGGCCACCAAATTTGTCAGGCGCTATTTGCCCTTAGTGAAGCCTTGTTCACCAATCACTTCCTTGTGCCTTAGCATAGTTTCCAGGAGGATCTGCTCCATGATCTTGCTGGGCACAGAGGTGAGACTGACTGGCCTGTAGTTCCCCAGGTCTTCTTTTTTACCCTTTTTAAAAATGGGGTTATGTTTACGCTTTTCCAGTCAGTCGGAACTTCACTGGACTGACACGACTTCTCAAATATGATGGATTCTGGCTTGGCAACTTCATCTGCCCTCAGGACCTGCGGATGAATCTCATGGACTTGTGCATATTCTTCTTGTGCACCTTTCTTCTATTTGGCATCTGGTTACTATTAATTTTAAAGCACTTTTGCAACAGTCTTCTGTTTAAAAGGGGTACATCTAGTTCTCATCCTTTTCATAAAAATTGTGCTTACTGAGGACAATTTTTCGCAAAAACTAACAAAATATTTTTTACTGTGAAACTGGTAGAAATGTGATATTTGGTATGATTTTATTGCCAAACCAGTATATTTTTTTTTGTTATTTGACAAAAATAAATTTGGAGGGAACTTGAAAAAGCTTACTATTTTCAGTGCAGCCTTAGCAACCAACCTACTTGGTTTCAGAGGATATTGCAATTTGTTCTACTTATGTGAAAATTAAATGTCACAACAGTCTCTTTAAATAATAGATGAAATAATTGCTTTGCTTTCAGTCATTTTTTCCCATATCCTATGAAAAACAAAGCTCTTTTAAACTAAGTACCAGCATTTTGAATGTAAGTATGTGAATTTAGCCATTACTCTTGAATGTGAATGATCTTTAATTAAAGATAGGAATACCTGCTGCTCCTACTGAAGCTAGCAGGTTCAGATATAAAGCATGGGTGCAAATTAGATGATTTTAGGCATTCATGTCTGAAAACTGTAATTGAGTTAAGCTGAAAAGCTTTCCTTCTTTCAGAGCAGCGTTGGAGTCCTGAGTCCTCCTTATGTTTTGGAACCATACAGATGACCCCAAAACCACTCACTGGAGGTATTCTTTATCTTGCTTTTAGGCATGGTAACTGATGTTTATGAAATAAAGGACATGTTTCTGAAGAGAAATTAAAACCAAGAAAAAGTTTTCTGGAAGATCTGAACCAAAGTGGTAATGACCTTTAGCCATGCTTCAAACTATTTGCGAGCTCAGTCTGAATATGTAAAGTTATAAATTAAAATGTTGCTGAAAGTGATTTCTTACAAAAATGAAGGAAGTGGTCCATTTTCACCCACTAACAAGTTCCTTAAGAGCAACAAGGTTCACATGCACAGGTCATCTTGCAGGATCAGAGCCTGAATTTTAAACTCTTCACAATGGAATTTGATTCTCAGTGCTGTCTTTAAGGGACAGTGGTAATTCTATAAAATAAATAAATTGAAGAATTAGTGTTACATTTAATGTAGCACCCAGCAGAAGTGAGGCTTAATTAATGTAAAAAAGCACCTTAGGGTTTTTATATAGGAGAGTTTTTGAGAAGACATAGTTATGATAACATTTCCTGTTTTAGATTGTATGTTCAGTTACTCCAATAAATGAATAAAGTAATTTGTTATTAAAAGCAGGTAATACCTAGAGATAGCTACAAAAATGTGGGCCAAAGTAGGCATGATTTCTGTTAATTGGAAAATTTTGGGATAATTTCCCTGCTTTGATGGTATGAAACTTATCTCTCTGTTAGATGCTATAATACAGGCCAAAACATACCTTGTTGTGAAAGTTCCTTTTAATTTTCAAGCTACTGAACAGCTTCATTAGGCTTATTAAGGCACACAAAAAAAAATCTATTGCTCTCAAGTCATGTTTCCATGTGTATCCTAAATCAGTGAGGAGCAGCTGAAATGATTTTAAAAATGATACTTAAAGACATTAGGTGTCAGCACAGCAGATGAAGAGGCTCACAATGAAGAAAAGTGATCATAAGTTTTCTTTGATACTTCCTAAAAAATGTGTCTGATTGTGGATGTGACTGAATTTCTAGAGGTAACTAGCAATGATTTTGGGAGGCATCCTGCAGAGCTGCATTCTTTTTGTACCTGTGACCCTGTCTCCTGTATAGTCTTGCAGAAACCTTATCACTGCTTTGCAGGAGAGGTGTGAAACACAAGCATGATGGAGAGGTAACTCTGACATCTACATCAAGTGTGGGGGCAACCTAAGGTTGCTATTCCAGTTCTGTGTGCCCAAAATAACAAGTGCTGCTAAGAGAGCTGTTTAACACAGCTGGACTATTGTTCATGGCTTGAGATCTCATGCAGTTAATTATTTATTGCAAATCTAGTCCATGCAAGGGTGTGCAGACCCTATTCCCTTCTCTTGTCATCTGCCAGTGTACTCCTTGGCTTTATTGCTCCTTTTACTCTTTGTTCTTTTTCACTTAAGTTATAACCTCTGTTTTGGTTAAAGGTCTTGTCTCTTTTGACATGTTTGTACAGCATCTCTTCTGTTGCAAGCTTCTAGGTATTGTGACCCTTAAAGATAATAACAGCAGTAACAAAAACAATCAATCAGCCCAGTTAATGTAATTTCATTTGTGCTTTTGTGCTTTTTTTTTTTTTTTTTTTTTGCAGTTTTCCTCTTAGCTGGTGTCATTAACTGGTCAGCTTTTCTATGTTATGTCTGGGCTGAGATCACGTGTTTGTTTTTTGACATTCTTTCTATGTAAGAACTATAACATTCTCATTTTTGATGTGAGGGTACTTCTAAGGGCAGGACAAAACCTCCCTGGTAGAAAAAAAGGGAACCATGCCTCACAGAATGAGGAAAATTGTCTCTTCCTTAGAATTTTTAGCAGAACAGAACTCAGAATGAAAATCGAAGGATTTATTCCTTTTCTTTCTTGGGTGAAAATAAACTTTCTGCCTGGAGGGCAGAGAACTGGAAGCAGCTCAAAAAAGGGTGTAATAGTTGTTTTATTTTATAACTATTTAATATTATTTAAACCATATATTTTCTGAGTATCTCATGACATAACTATGGGTGGTGAGTAAGAAGGAAAAATCTTGATAAATCAATGGCAAAGAGTTCTTTTTGGCGTCTTATCTAGTTTGCTTTATGCAAGATTCAGTTTTCCTTACAAAATGTTTGCTTTTTGTTGAGGCAAAAAGAAGAAATATTCCCTCTGGAAGAGAGTTTAGTCAGAACTTGTTTGTTTCAGCAAGGACACTTTCTCAAAAGTTGATTTGTATTACTTGTTTTATACTTATTTGGCTAAAATCATAGGACATATTCTCATGTAGCACTAGTTCTAGGTTTTCCAGATGCATCCTGTCTTCCACCTTGATGACATTCTTTCATGCATTATTATTACTAACACGGAAAGATTATTTTTTATTCTTGAACTCCATAGTAGATTTTTTTTCTGAAGATAAAATGCAGAATAACTACAGACAGGAGGTGTGCAATGGTGAAATCAGCTTGAAAGAAATAATATTAGTTGAGGGGAGAGGGAACAAGAACTCTAAAATTTTATTGGTTTAATGCCAGTAGCAATCCTTTTTAATAGAATTTAGAGAACTTAATAAGAAATCTTCTTTGCCCTAGTAAGTGAACTTTATTTTTTCAAAGTGAACTCTTGCTGTTCTTTCTGTACTAGGAATTTCTAACTGGGCAAATGTTAACATATTTAGGTAGGATAGCGCTTTACAAAAGCAATGAGGTGGCATTAAGTATGGTAAGGTATACCATTCCACATCTGCACTCACTGAATGAAAGGGATTTTGGTTTCTGCGTTTGTGCTCTAAAAAGCCAACATCTAAATGGCAGAATAAAATGCAAAGGTGGGAATCTATTTTTAAAAACAGCTCAGTCAGAAACAATCTCTTGTAGTGAGATTTCACTTTCACCTGTCTTTGTGGAATGATCTAATAGGATACATGCTTCAAAAGAAAAAGGAGTTATACATCAAAATTGCATATTCAAATATATAACTATATAGAAATATAGTTATTCCTCAACTGGATCAAGTTTAGTTAAAAACATGCAGTATAATCAGGAAACTAAAACAATCTCTGTCATGGATGTACCATGCATCCAAGTTTCATATATAGGGCAATGAAGAGTTATTAGAGTTCTAAGAAAAAAAATATTATTGAATTATTGAAATGTTAATTTATGAAGAAAGATTGTAGAGGCAAGGTATATTTAGCTCAGCTTAAGAATGACTGTAGAGGAACAGTATATTCCCGATGTATTACCACTGCTCTAAAGTGCTATGGTAATATAAACAATACTGTATAACAAATAACTGGTACCAAGCTGTTGCAAATGTTAAAGAACAGCACGTAATGATACAACAGCCTGTGACTTAGGAAATCAAGAGTTTATTACTCCAACTAAAAATAATACGTTGTCACTGACTATTAAATTTTTCTTTTGGCACTTTAATATAGTGAAATAAACTGATACAAGTTAAGTAAAGTATACAAGTACAAGGATAAAGTATATGCAAAGTATTATTGTGGGCTGAATAGTAAAAGGAGAAAACTGAAAGGAAGCAAGGGGAAAGAAAGTGATACAGTGACACGTATTAATTTTTAATAACCAAGTATGAGATTTCTGTGGCTGGCCTGTGTTTTCACACATATAGGTAATTAATTTCAAGATTACTAAGAAGTGTTTTTGAAAATAACTGTAATAAACAGAGGTAGTACAAGAACAACTTTTCTGTCTTTGGATGTTTATTTTTGCCTCTGTTTGGGACCAGAAGCTGAGACTATTTTTTTTTTTAAAGAGTAGAAGTTTTCAGGGTCTCTCAGTTGCAAGGAGTTCAAATACTCCAGTCCGACATTTTCTGTGTTCACTTTCAGAGTCTAAACATGCTTTCTGGAAGTGTTGGACAGCATGAGACTGTACTGGTGTTGATTTAGTTGCAGAATTTCTGTGTGTGCGCGCACAGCTGAACAGCTCAGAGCCATTTGTAGCCACATGGTAGTGCAGCAGAAGACAGTTTAAGTTCATTATATGTTACAGTATTGTTTTATGCCTGTGATACCCCAGCATGAAAATCACGACAGACTGCAGTTATTCCTCTCTCTTCGTTAAACATTTCTATCAGTTTAAAATTGCATCACTTGTGACCTGAGAATATGTAAAATACAGTGAAAATTCAGCTGGGACTTGGGAACAAGAAAATGTGGAAGGATTGTTAAATGGACTACTGGTTACTAGCTGATATGTTTTTTCCTGGCAACTGAGGGTTGAATAAAGCATCGTTAGCGAAGGCTGGAGAATTCCCAATACTGATGTTTTTCTGGTCTCAAAACTATGGTGGGATGGGGAACCCCGATGCCGTGGCCTGGCTGGGCCATAGGAAGTAGACTCTCCGATTCAGACATCAGAGATGGATGCTCAACTTTCTCTTCCACCCATTCAGTCTAGAAATCAGGAGCATTAAGGAAACATACAAATAGGATCAAGCTCCTTTTGATTGATTATATGTGAAGAAGAGTTGTTTCCCTAGAAGGGCCTAAAGTATTTTGGGCTGGATACCAGAAATGAGAGGTTTTGTTTTCAACAGCTTCCTAATAACGGTGTCTCATCTAAGTTGTGGCACTTTTTTTTTGATCTCTTTTTTAATGAAGGGAATATACATGCTTGAACAGAATTAAAATCCTTGGTATGGTAAAAATTAAATGAGTTAAAATAAAAATAGCCAAAAGGAATTATTTCATCTTGTAATAGATGTTACTCTTTCTCCCACAGCACATTGACTTTTTAGATTATTTCTCTGATCAATTATTGCTTAAGACTGCTGTGTAATTATTCACTCACAGTGTTATAGTGCCTTTACGGGTGCATTGCATAAAATGGTGTACTCAAATTTACTTCTTCTCTCACAACTAATAATCTGTAAGACCACAACTAATTTGGCTGCTTCAATTTAACATTTCTTCCAGCTAAAATATCACCATTATTTTTAGGCCAATTATGTCTCCAAAGATGTAATTACTAGACTTCTCTGTATAATTATAACTTGACTTTCCTGTTAAATTGTTAATATTTGCATCTTCTCTGGCTAATAAACACCTCAGGACTGAGCCTGAAAGTTGGGTTTTTTTTGGTCAGGATGTAGTTGATCCTGATAACCAGGAAAAAAGTCACATTGAAATATTGATTTACTCCAGGCCACTGTCATAAAAACAAAGCACCTTGTTATTATTATTCAGTTACGATCTTTGAACTGGTTGCCCTGCTAGCTGAGAATATCTGTTGACGCGTAAGATATCAGCTGCCACGTTCTGCTTTGTGGTCAAGGGCTGAGGAGCTACAATGCAGCTGGTCTAATGTCTTTTGGCTGTTTATGTGTGTGTCATGTGGCAGCAGACTGGATGACCCTGTCGGTTTTGCCAGAAGTCAGAAAAAACAGAACTGTAGTGATGCAATGCACCTGACCGGCCCACCTCCTCACCCTTCCCAGTTGTCCTCTGTAGCCCAGAAGAACATTGACGCCATGCTGAAATGATGGCACCATGAAAGGCTTTGTTGATTTCACCTGTGTAGAAAGTTAAAGTATAAAATAGGAAGCAGCAAATCTGTCACAAGGAAGGATGCGTGTTGTCCCATGCCCAGGGAGTTCTTGCACGGCAGGAGCCAAACAGCTGTAAACAGGCGAGATGGGAGGTGTGGGAGAAAATGATACCTTTGGCATGGGACCAGCTGTGTAATGCAAGCACATAGAGGACTTATATGTGAATAACCTAAAGAAGAGTTAGAAAGAGGGGGACAAATACAGTCCTGTCAACAGGATAAAAAGTGAGCAGGGCAGGAGTAAGTAATGCTTAAAAGAAAGAGGAAGTATATAGAGCCCACAGCATGGGAGTGAGTGTCAAGTGGGAGATAGTGGTTTTTGAAAGTGGGACAACAGAGCACTTTGAGATCCAACTTTGAATGCTGGCAGGGAGCTCATCATGTGGGAATTGCAGGGGACTACCAAAACCAGAAAGAATAGTCTGGAGGATTCATAGGGAATCTGTAAGAGAGGAGGAAAAGGGATAAGCAGAGGCCTCCCAGAGATGCGCAGTGAACCTGAGCTTTCAGTGGGCACAGAGCGCTCAGGTCCCATGTTAACGTCTCCTCTGGAGAAGTGGGGCATGCGACTGTAGGTCTGCAGGCAGAACCACGGCAAGATAAATAATAAGGAATACCATGTGTATAGCTAGGGTGAGACATGCAGTGGCTTTAAGTGGAAAGCCAGGAGCTGCTTAAAACCATATCTTCAGAAAGTTTATGTGTTTGTTCCAAAAAATGTTGAACATTTGTTATGATTTGGGGTAAGGTGTTAAACTAACATGAAGCTTTTTGCTAGGCACTCTTTTATGCCTGTAAATGTTAGGAAGGGATTGACTGCTTCCATTAGGATCCGCAGAACAGAAGCTTTCCTATCTGATTTAAATCAAAGTTCAGTGGAGCAGTTAATGAGACAAAGAGTTGAAATACAATCTTAAGGGCATGTTCTCAGATTTTAATAAAGAGAATGCTGAGTGTGAGTTTCATAGGGTACTGAATACTCTCGATATAAATCACTTCCTATAGCATCCATGTTGAAGGCTGTTCTTTGTTTTCTTATTTTTTTTTCTTATTTTCACAGCCTAGAAAAAAAAATCCTGATTGCATTAAATGTTAACCTCAGATAATTTTGCTTAATTTTTAAAAATAATATTTAAATATTTTATAAATTAAACACTGAGCTTTCAAACTGACAAATGAAAATGTAAAGATTTTTTCCCACCCTTTTTAAATGTCATTTTTGAATCAAATCAACTGAAATCCAATGAATTTTTAAAGTATTTTTTACAGTTAAATCCACATATTTTGGAAATTAGAAGTTTGGTTGAGAAATCTTTTTCAGGGTCAACTGAAAAAAATCCTATACAGTAGGACTTTCTTCACTAACCTGTTAACAAACAGATCTGTGATCATGCCATATACCTTTCTGTGTTCAGATTATCATTGTTTCTTGCATTCTTTCTATTACATCTATTAAACAGAAATTAAAAAAACCCAGAAAGCCGAAATATTCAACTAAATGTTTGCTTTGTACTTAAATAAGTTTTTTTTTTCCTATTGATGCAGGTATGTACTCAAAACCTTTTGGTCAGGTTGAAATGACTGGGGTATGTCTGTATGAGGAGCCTAGGTGAGTGCAGAGCCCACAGAAAGTTGCATCCATCTTTTTATCACGTTTATGCACACACAGCATGATTGAGGGCTGTGGCTGTTGTCCTGTGCCCAGCATTTAGAACCATGGAATTGTCTAGGTTGGAAGGGACCTTTAAGATCATCTAGTCCAACCCTCAACCTAACACTGCCAACACCACTACTAAACCATGTCCCTAAGCACCACATCTACATGTCTTTTAAATACCTTCAGGGATGGTGACTCCCCGACTTCCCTTGGCAGCCTGTTCCAATGCTTGATAACCCTTTTGGTGAAGAAATATTTCCTAATATCCAATCTAAACCTCCCCTGGCGCAACTTGAGGCTGTTTCCTCTTGTCCTATCACTCATTACTCGGGAAAAGAGACTGATACCCACCTCGCTACCACGTCCTTTCAGGTAGTTTTGTTTGTCTCGTCCTGAATGGATGTGAAATTTACTGTTGCACTATCGTCAAACAGCGATGTAGTGCCTTCCTGGCCTAGTGATCTGGGTCATCCCTGAGGTGATTTATTATCATTAGTCACATACTCTGGGGCCCGAGGTCTGGAACACACCAACATTAACACCAGTGGATGTAGATGTGGCATACAAACAGACCTGTCCTGACTGCTGAGGCGCGAGAATTCAGGCACATAAATAGGAGTACAGGTACTTACAATCTGAATTTTGTTCCCACTGAGCAGGTAATCTTATCAGGAAAAAGATGTGAACAGTTAGCATAAAATGTGTCATGGAAAGACCCAAGATAGAGAGGTTTAAATGAGGCTGGGAGAATAAAGTTCTTCTGTACATTGTTAAGTCAGCTCTTAAACTTACCTATTCGATGAATATGTAGGAGACCTGCAGTAGTGGGAGCTGTGTCTGTTTTGAAACAATAAGGAGAAATGTCTGGCTAGTGTCTATATTGTGTGTAAACATTGTCATCATAAAAATAATAAATTTCAGGTTAAGAGAGTAAATGTAAAGGAATAAAGATCTCAAAAGGACAAAATACTTCAAAGCATCCTACCTGGGAAATACTAGCATGATAATATAAACCAGGACATAATTACTGTGTTTTTCTGTAACTTACATCCACGCAGAAAATCTTACAAAACTGAACAGATAATATATTAATAAACAAAGCTACCGTTAATATCTTGCAAGAATGAAGACTTTTGCAATTAGGTATGTAACAGAAAAAAATTGTTTGGAAAGCATGTTAGGAAATTATTGGTTATAGAACCATTTGAAAGTGTATTATTTCCTTCACTATACTGAAATACAGATTTTTGGTTTGATATTAAATTGGTTTAGATACGGTTTTAATTAGCATTGAGATAGGAGCATACATAAGAAATAAGTCATGCTGCTCATAGAATTCTCTGCCAGACTAATAAATTGCATTACATGTTGCATATATTAACAGGAATATTCATGAAAGTATCTCCTTGATGTAGAAGATTAACAGTACTGACACTGACAAAAGGAATGGGATACATGCCATTTTAAGATGGCTCCTCTATATTTGTGGGGTATGCCTTGCAGTGGTTTTAAAATTATTTTTCAAATTACATTTGCCTTTATTTGACTTTCCACTGAAGTGTGATTTAATGCGCCATTGGCTGGCAGCTGATTTCTGCTTTTTATCCAAGATGTGTTATGTGGTTGTCAGAAGTCTGCTAGTTGGTGTTGCTAATTAAATAGACTGTATTAAGTGAAAGAGAGCAAAAGGTAAGGGAAGTGGATAGATAAGCATTAGCCCTGCTATATCGTATTTGTGTCCAATACAGTTATAAAATTTTGTCAGTGGTCTGGAATGATAATCTTCCAGTGTTTATAAGTGGCCATGTATACCTATTCTGTATGTCATTTGTGATTTTAAAACAGTAATTTTGATAGCCAGTACCTCTGATAATTAGAATAAGTAAATGTGTTAAATGTCAGGATTGTTGTTTTACCTTTGGTAAAGAACAAAATATTGAGCTTCACTTGGAGACAGCAATCTTCTGATCTCTTTTTCCAGTCCTGCTATATAAGGTGCACGTTTCCACTGTTGCAAAGCCATAGAACAGCTGACTTCAAGGCTATTGCATTTTTTTTCATTCTTAGAAAAAGTGTCATTGTTTCAGGTCATGCAGCAGAGTGAATTTTGGCAATTCTGTACTTTGAAGAAAAGAAATATCTGATAGCAGACTGAGTTTTTATTACTGGTTATTACACAGCAGTTTTGAGAGTATAAAAAGTTAGAATAAACCTTGCTGAGCAAAACTTATCAAATGCCAGATGAGAAGGTCTTGCTGTGTTATATAAATGATCCACCTGGACCTGTATTCTGTTTCTGGAGATGGTAGGACACGTATTTTAGGGCAAGTGTGTGCAAGCCTGGTTACTATCTGCAATCCGTGCCTCTTGTGTTCTTCCAACATCCATAGTCACCATACCGAGGATACTAGAAGATATGTTCCTGCCTCTTCACCCAATATCTCCTTAATGGACCTGTGGTCCACAAATTTGCTTTGTCCCTCTTTGAACTGGCTGACATTGTCCACCTCCCTGACCATCCGCAAGTTCCAGGTATGGACTACCCCCTGCATAAAAAAAAGTAAAAATAAAAAAAATCTACTTTATTATGTGTGCTTTAAACTGTTCTCCTATTTTCACTGTGTGTCCCCTATGCAGGGTTTGTGAGATTTAATAACAGTTCTGTGTTCACCTTAACTGCTGCCTTTATGATTATGTAAGTCTTGATCATATCTCTCCTCCACCTACTTGCCTGGCAAAGCAACTACTCCTGGGGATAATAGTTGCTTCATATCTTTGGTGTCTCTAGTCACCATCCTCAGCACCTTTGCTCTGACTCGTCTACCACCTTATTAAGTTGCAGAGGCCACAACAGCCTGTGGTACTCCACATGTGACTGTGCCAAGGTTTTGGATAGCATCAAGGTGGATAGAACGACGTTTTCTCAGGCTTCCTAAGTGCCACTGGACATAGAGCTAAAGCTTTCAGAGAACTTTCAGTGATGACTCCAAAATTTGTTCCTGAGTTGTAATTGCCAAATCTGAGTTCAGCATCTTGCAGGCAAGATCTAGATTATTTTTCCCTATAAGCGTCATCTTAAATTTATCTTTGGTGGAGCTCTTCTGTCATCTATTTGCTCACTTACCTTTGTAAAGTTCTTCTGGAGTATGTTGCCATCAGCATGGCGTTTGACTACAGAATTCAGTATCTTGCACAGACTGGATCCCCATAGACTGGGGACCTCCTGCTGTTCATCCCATTCTCCAGGCCAGCTATTTAAAAGCAAATAACTCTTCAATAAGTTTTCATAATCCAATTTTTTTTGATGAAGTGAATTCTGTTACAATTAGGTCACTTTTCCAAGTACTGCCTCAATTTTTACAGCCTCTTCAATTTGTGATATTTCATCTTAAGAAGTGGAGCAAGGAATGAATGCATTACTTTGCTTTGTTGAGATCAACAGCCCAGTTTGTGTTCTTTCCTGTGTATTACCCAGCTGTGTACAACTCAACTCATTTTTACTTTTCTTTTTGGAGTCAGTTTTGCACCTGAGAATATACGTGCAATTTCTTGTCCACTGTGATCCTGGTGTCATTGTCACCATTCTGGCTTGTCCTAGATTTGTCTCTACTGAAGTTTTATTGTTTGTGTACACCGGTATGTATCACTCTGCCAGTCTTTGTATTATCTACGCACCTTGAATTTTTTTGTTTCCAGGTAATTGTTACAACTGCTGAACAGCTTCTGGCCCTATACTGACAATGCTGGAAATACTGATTCCCTACAGGCAACTGCGTCTGAAGGTTTATCACTTACTGAGTTCTTAATGTGTATTAAAGTGTTGGGGTTTGATGTTGGATGGACAAATTACAGTATTCATTTTCCTAAAGACAACATAAATAAAACAAGCACAACAGTATCTTGTTTTACCCCCTAACTTTTACAACATAGATACAGTGTGTAAATTGAAATTTCTGTGGTGCAAAATTCAGAGATACTCTCTGAAAAATTCTTATGGTTTATATGTTTGGAGACTTACAGCTAAAATTTCATCTTTAAAAAAATTATATGATCAGGAAATGTTTAATTCCCTATTAAGGTTATAAACAATCATATAAAAAGAAAACTGACCCCTTTGGTGCTTTTGAAGAAGTGAAGTGATTAATTCTTTCCATTTGGATAAATTCCCTTTTTCATAGTTTTGAAGATATGTCCAAGAGCATCCAAATCTATGATGAGAAGAAATTGCATTTAACCTTTGATAACATGCCACCTATGGTTGTTTTTAATGGGAGTTGTCCCCTCTTCCTCACAAGTTTTTTCTTCAAAAAAAAAAAATTAAAAATTGTGTTTGTGCCCCTTGGAGTCTCTTAAATCCACTCTAAATATTAACTTAATATGCCACCAAGTTTCTTTTGACAGAGAGCAAAAATGATTACAATCTCAATTTACAGAACTGGAATGTAGTTATAATTTAAGACAAAAAGTCATCCTCAGTTGCTCAGCCTATTCAGCAAGCCTGCACGGCTCTCAGTTTAGCTCTCAACAGTCCAGGGAGTTCTTTTCTTAATGAAGTCTGTTTTTCATTTCATCTTGTTACATCTCTATCCACCTGCCTGACATATGTTTGGTTTGTTTGGGGTTTTTTTGTTTGGGTTTTTTTTGTTTGTTTGTTTTTTTGTTGGTTTGGTTTTTGGTTTTTTTTTTTGTTTGTTTTTTCTTTATTATTAAGAGGAATGAGGATTCTGGTTTAAACTAGCATCTTTCCCTGTCGAGCTCTTGGAATTAAAATGCAAATGGAGGAAGAGATATCTCTTCCCTGTGAGTTAATTTCTTCTCTTTCTCTGGACGCTTTCCTTTTCTACTGTGTTCCTTGGCGTTTTAGAGTTCTTTATTTGCCTGTTACTCTTGCTGTTAGTGTGGGGAGACTTGCCATTAAACGATAAATTATTGTTCATTTAGCTCTAACAGTTTTATACATTGTTTCACCATGGAATTTATCCTAAACCTAGTTGTAATAAACTACTGACATTTATAAAGGTACATTCATTCATTTCTGTAGTTAAGAACTGATTTGCAGCTATGACCTCTGCTAGAGAACAACAGTTGTGATTTCTATTTTAAAATATTTTCCATACTACTTAAAAATGTATTACTCAACACAGAGTGTTTACTAAAATACCTGTAGTAATTTCCCTCTCTTTCAGAGCATAGAATGAGTTGATTTGTTGCCAGTTTTAATGGGAAATCCATAAGTCATCAGAGAAAGATATGACATGCGATTTGGGACATGGCAAACATTCTGTGTTCTGTAAAGTGTGTTTCTAAAAGATGGATATGAAAATCACAAAAGATTTTGCTTAATTTGCCTATAACAGAATGTGCTCAAGCCAGTGAGGTAAAAGACTTCGATGAAAAACACTGTTTATCAGGAAAAAGTCACAGTCTCTGGGTGAAACTCTTACACTGGTATGCAGTTTTTGTGTAAGCATGCTCTAGTACTCTATGTTGCCAAAGTAAAGGGCTAGAGGAATTATTTTAATTTCTCTTTGTGGATTGCCAGGCATATCGTGACCTCTGCAGTCAGTGCTTCAATAACATAAAGGCTCTGAGCTCCATTCCTCACTTGCTGACCAGTACAGCTGAGTGGAAACTACTTTAGTTTGTTACTAGGATGGGCCAGCAGCACACTATGATAATCTGTTTCTTCTTCATCTGTCTTCAAGGAAGGTGATGCTGCATTTCAAAACAACTTATCTGGAGAGGCCAGTTCTTTAGGGTCAAGATTGCTCAGCCCATCTTTCATGAGCACCACCAGCAGCCATGAAGGAAAATAACAACATTCATGAAAAACTGATTTCACTTCACTTTGATCTCAGAAGAGTTAGCAAGAGTGAAGGACTTAGCAAAGGTCACTGTCTATCTGGGTCTAATACAGAACAGTAACCTGCACAGAAGGGACACTTACAACCTGTCCAGTCTCCCAAGTTGAATGTTTTCATGAAGGATTTGAGAATTAAATGTGAACACATTGTGAATGATCTGTTTTAGATGCAAACCGTAAATAACAGTTACAAAGTTTAAAAATACATCTAGACTAAATATCGATTTCCTCGGAATATAATCCCTTTACCCCTGGATTTAATTCCTATCTATTCTGCTAGTGTTCACAGCTATTCAAGCAAATAATTAGACAGATTTCACACAAACATATGCTCATGCACATACCAGGATTTTTTTCTCCTTTAATCACAGCATTAAGCAGAAAAAGAGGGACAAAAATATAAGTCCTGCAGAGAGGAATGGAAGGCCTACAATACTTAACTCTAGTCTCAGAGTGCATGACGGGTAGGTAAGTGTCAGGTGCTACTAGGTGCAGAATTGTGGTCTTCATAACTGAAGTCTTTTCTCTGTTGGTCAAAAATGGAAGGAAAATTTACCATTGAATTTACCATCTTGTTCCACCTTCAGCGTCTTGGCTTCAATTCTGCTGCTTATTGTCTACACAGGCAGCAGATACCCATCCATTGCACCAAGGCTTGGCAATGTTTGCGGGAAACATTGGATTTTGATATCTCTGATCCCTCAGTCATGAGTGAGGCAGCATTTGAATGAATTTGTTTATGACATTTTTATGGGTATCTTTCCAGATACAGAACAACATTTCACAGTCGCAAGTGCTCTGAGAAACAGAGTATACCGACAGAGGAGCATGTCTCAGTCACTATTCAGAACCCATATCTACAGGGACAAGCACTGTATTTTGGAAATAGCCAGTTTAAGTTTAGCCAGGATCTATGTTTAGTTCATTATCAGTTTCCTATATTCCCTGAGAATACATAAAGCTTTGGGTCTATGGTAATTAAGCTTTTCATGAGGCACATCTAAACTCCAGCAAGGATTGCTAATATTTATGGTTCTTTTTCAAGATTTTGTGTATATATTCAATAGATATATAAACATACTATATGTATATGTGTTCTCTGTGTTAACTGCAGTAAATTCATCATTTTGGAAAACACGTATGTTATGCCAAGATTGAAAATAACACATAATAATAAAAGGTCACTGACAATGTAGGTAGAAATTGTGACCTACTTTAGCTGGTTATAATAGCACAGTGAGAAAATCTACCGAAATTTATAGCTCTGCTTTCTGTGGAGGCCACCTGTCTGCAGGTCCAGTTGATTCTTGCTATTCAGCACTCCTGATAAACCTGGCTCTAAGTGTCTGCCACAGATACCTTTAAAATAGCCGTTGCTTGTTTGGCAGGAACACGAATAAGAGAGAAGTATCAGCCATCAGCTCAGTAGATCCCAGAAAAAAACCCCAACATTGCCCTCCTATTATTCTGCAGGAACTGTTAATGAACAAACTCTACTCCTTCCAGACCTCTGCTGCTATCACTCATGACACTGTTGCACAAACGTGTTTTGGAGGGATAAGGAGCTATGTAAATTGAAGATCTTTTTTGAAACAAGCGGTGTTTAGTTTCTCCCAGTCTCAATTTTGTTTCTTTCAATGCTGCTTGCCTCAGCCATTTTAAAAAAGAAATCAACATGAAAATAATTAAGATAAACTTATTTAAATGATGTGTGCATTGGAAGGAAGGAAAAGTTGGAAAGGAAATCCTGTCTTAAACTTTTAATCAGAATGTATTAAAATTATGTCAGTGTAAGTATATATTGTGTCTGATCTGAAGACCATTAAAATCTATCACATGTGTCTGGGTCATGTATACAAGGTCTACTGCCTTGAGCTGGATTATCTTATCACTTGCTTCAGTGGAAAGGAAATTTTGGATTTTCTACCTTTGTCTACCTTGACTTTGGCAAGGCTTTCGACACTGTCTCCCACATCATCCTCACTGGCAAGCTTAGGAAGTGTGGGCTAGATGAATGGACAGTGGGGTGGATTGAGAACTGGCTAACAGATAGAGCTCAGAGGGTTGTGGTTAGTGGTGCAGAGTCTAGTTGGAGGTCAGTAACAAGTGGTGTCCCTCAAGGGTCAGTACTGGGTCCAGTCCTGTTCAATATATTCATCGATGCTCTGGACGAAGGGAAAGAGTGCATCATCAGCAAGTTTGCTGATGACACTAAACTGGGAGGAGTGGCTGACACGTCAGAAGGCTGTGCTGCCTTACAGCGTGACCTGGATAGGCTGGAGAGTTGGGCAGAGAGGAATCTAATGAAATTCAACAAAGGTAAATGTAGGGTACTGCATCTGGGGAGGAATAACCCCATGCATCAGTACAGGTTGGGGGCCGACCTCCTGGAGAGCAGCTCTGTGGAAAGGGACCTGGGAGTCCTGGTGGACAACAGGATGACCATGAGCCAGCAATGTGCCCTGGCGGCCAAGAGGGCCAATGGCATCCTGGGGTGCATCAAAAGGAGTGTGGCCAGCAGGTCGAGGGAGGTCATCCTCCCCCTCTACTCTGCCCTGGTGAGGCCGCATCTGGAATACTGCGTCCAGTTCTGGGCTCCCCAGTTCAAGAAGGACAGGGATCTGCTGGAGAGGGTCCAGCAAAGGGCTACAAAGGTGATTAGGGGATTGGAACATCTTTCATATGAGGAGAGGCTGAGGGATTTGGGTCTCTTTAGTCTGGAGAAAAGAAGATTGAGGGGGGATCTTGTTAATGCTTTCAAATACTTGAAGGGAGGATGCCAGGGGGATGGGAGCAGTCTTTTTTCAGTGGTGCCCATTGATAGGACGAGGGGTAATGGGCACAAACTTGAACATAGGAAGTTCCATCTTAACATGAGGAGGAACTTCTTTACTTTGAGGGTGGTGGAGCACTGGAACAGGCTGCCCAGAGAGGTTGTGGAGTCTCCCACTCTGGAGACATTCAAAACCCGCCTGGACGCTGTCCTGTGCAACCTGTTGTAGGTGACCCTGCTCTGGCTGGGGGGTTGGACTAGATGATCTCCAGAGGTCCCTTCCAACCCTGACGATTCTATGATTCTGTGGAAAACCTCTGGTCTCTCACATCTCTACTAATGGCTATAAATCCAAATCTAAGGTGAGATACTTCAGCTAAGCTAGTTATAACTCATTAAATTTTCAGGGAAGGAGGGTGATCTTTGAAAAGAACATGTAAAACGGATGATTTCAGCACACTGTGGAAGAAGCTTGTTGCCTTGCATGTTTGGTCTGTAATTACAGAGATTTGTTTTCACTGTTTCCCATAATTTACTTCTGTGGCTGCCAGAGTGGTAAGTGAAATCTGCACTCAAGCTTCCCGCTGGTAAGTGTACACGGGCAGTGTATCCCTGTAGTACAAGGTCACTGCATGGATCATGAAGGTCAAGAAACTTTCCATAGCTAGGGAATTTGGTCTGCATTTTGAGTTGTACAAGAATGATTGGTGTTTTTGGCCTAGTTTTACTTTCACATTCTCCTGCATTTGATGTTACCCTTGCAGGACACCATCAAAGCCTCTGTGATCTGTCATTGGGGATTTCAGTGCTGATTTCTTTTGAAGAAAGTTGACTAAGAAGTGTTGCCTGATTGCAGTCCAGCTTTTCGGTTACAAGATGGAAAGTGAAATGTTGCCTATAAGTAGAGCACATAACATGGCTTGCTTTGTTGAATTTCACTAACTTGGTTTTGGCTCCAAGGTGAAGCTCAGATCTACTGTTTTCTGCCGCCTTTAAGAATAGATATCTGTGTGGGTAGATACCTATACAGGTATATGGGTATAGGAATAGGTACAGCAACTGCGTTGGCTCTTCGGTGTAATGCATTTGGTATAAAATGCTACAGGAGGCAAGAAAAGCTTTCTGTTGACATGACAGATGTAGAAACTCTTTAGCATTCCACAGCCCTTTCCATTTACTTGTTTAAAAGGGATTAATCTCATGTTTCACCCTCAAGGAGAGAGACACACAACACAGACACACAACACAAACTGTTTTGAGAGAGACCTGAAGGGAATGATCTAGCACCAGAGATAATCTGTAGACCTGAGGTATCACAGTTAAGTGTTTCTTGATAAGCGCTACTGTCAATGAAGGCAAACAAAGAGTGTATGCAGACATGATTTAAAGATATGAATGACTGGGAATAATGCTGCTCCGTAGAGCAGGTCATATATTTTTACCAGGCTTGTTGGCAATGGCTTGCGGCAACAAATGGTTCATTCTGCAGCATGTAGCCTGCTGTCATCTTCAGGTATTCACACTGACACTCCAAGGTCATCTAGAAGCTGAAATAAGAATGCAAACATTTATTCTGTGAGACACTATTTAAGTGAGTTAACCTATTTAAGTTAAATAGGTTACAGTTTTAATGGCTATCTTTCCAGGATTGCTACACAGAGGAAAGTTTGAAGAGACTTTCGAGGTTACCAGTTTCTTCAGGTTTTAGTGGCATCTGTTGTTACACAAAGATGACAGTGTGTCTCAAGCAAGGAGAATCTGTCAAAATGGAATGTTGCCCTCCCTTGTCACTGCCTGAAATATTTAAAGATGTCTTCACTGTGCGTGAATAATACATTATTTCCTCACTTTGCATTCCTGTCAGCCTTGCTCGCTCAGTCCACGTGAAGCAGCAGCTTTGCTAAAGGACTTACATTCTGCAGCATGGTCTACCCCACCACATTCTTGGATGTCTTCACTGGCGTCATACTTCACTTATACCGTGTTTCCCTGTAGTCCACAAATTCTCCATTTACTTTTGTTTTGCTTCTCTTCCCTGGTCTGTTTCTGCTCCTGATGCTCCTTCCTTTTTTCTGCCCATCTTCATCTCCCTATAGTCTCTGGCTGTTACTTTCCCTTACAGAGTCCCTATATCTGCCGTGTGTCCTAGTCATCACCGAAACCCTTTAAATTAATTTCCTTTAAGGAGCTGTTCTGGTTTATTTCCCTCACCTGTCATCTTCCTTGGTTTCTCTGGGTGTCTGTCCTCTCCCTTTTCTATTTGACCTTTGTTGTATGCTGTGGCAACATGTGGCACAGAAAACACATTAATCCGGATTTGTGAATTGTTACACATGTTACTGAGGGCAGTGGCAGTGTCACAGTGCCTTTTCCACCCATGATCCGCCAAGGATACAAAGCTATTATAGCTCCAGTCAATATTTCATGCTTTTAATTCTGACACTTCAGCCAGTTGGCCAACGCAGCAGCTGCCACACACGTATTTACAGCACTCCTTTAATTGTCACCAGTGGCTATTTGTTTATAAAGACACCAGGAAAGAATGTATGGGTCTAAGCCTGGCTCTAATGAAGATGTTACATAAAGTCCACTAATGATTGCTTCCTCCTTATACTTTCTTCCTTGCTCTTTCAGCAGATGGGGCCAAAGCAGTTTGTTGTTCCCATACTGGGACACCAGGGCGGAGGTGCTGGAGGTGCTGCTGGGGCCAGAAGGCTGAAAACTGGAAGCTGTCATGTTGAAAGACTTCCTAACCGCATCTGTAAGATACCTTTGCTTCTTTGCGTACTTCTTAGCAAAACCTTTGTACTCTTTGAAGCTGACACACTGTTGTTTTCCTTAATAGTGATAAAACCTACATTTAGATTTCACTCTCAAAGCTACGTGAGAGCTTCTGTGTACACAGTATGTGTTCAGACAGTACATAATTCCTTTGAGACTGGCACCCTAGAACTGTTCAATTTGTGGAAACCATCATGTTTTTTGTTTTTAGCATGTACTTCAGTTAAGCTGCTTTTACTGTATGAAGTTATTTGTTCCTGTCCTACAGTCTGAATGCATTTACCTTACTAATGCATAAGCATTTTCATTAACTGCTTGCTCTCTTGCTTCTCTTCATTGTACATGCCCCACATTTGACTTAAAATTTTTTCACCTCTGAGGTGAACCCTTTTGCTGCATGCTTAAAAGAAAAATGTTAAATTGCTGTTGGTTAGAACCTCGAGAAAAAAAAACCCCAAAACCAAACTGTGGAGATGCTCGTAAGTGCTTTTATTTGTATAAAAATAAATGATTTTAAGCGTGATTGATTTAGTGCTTAATGCTTTCTAATTTTCCTTTGCAGGAAAAAGAGTAAGTAATAGGAAGAAAAGTCTTGTGGAGGGGAAAGAACCCGCAAAAATAGTGGATCTCTTTGCACAGTTAAAACAAAAAAACTATCCCAGATGCAGAAAACAAGTGTGATTTTGGTAAATATAACTGGATCAGATACTGTATGACCACCATTATCAATAGTGACCCTGATGAAAAGACCGCTGGAGGTGTGGGCTTTTAGTAAGATTGTTTCACAGCTGATAAGTAAAATCACACTGTGTTCTCCCAGTCTAAATTTGCTTAGAACAGAAGATTTTTGAAAGCTTTCAAATCTTAAATAAATGCTTAAATAATTATAAATTCAGTTGGTCATGAATAGCAACAACAAATCAGGTTAGAAAAGAAATTATTCCTTCTGTTAGCCTGTAAGTGCAGTTTGAAAACCCCTGTAGTGTTTTAGGACATCTTTTTATGATTTGGCGAGGTGAGCACCAGCATTTATAAAAAGTTGTGGCATCTCCAGCAGGTCCTTCCTGCTGTGAAATGCTTTAAAATTTCTATTCCTCTGATCTTCACTAATTACACTACATCCCTTGTCACTGCTGAATACTCCTTAAGTGACCAGCCCCAATACCCTCCTTATTTTGCATTGCAATCTTAACTCCTACAATGCAAGAGCTTTATTTTTCATTTCAGTGCCATTTACAAGATGCTGAGGGCGACCAGCCTCACACTGTGGCTATCTATGTATACTTCTGCTGAGTCTTTGTTCTTCCACCCATACAGCAATTAAATCAAAACTGCAAAGGGGCAGGAGAAGAAAAGCTCTCCCAGTGCCATTCCCTCTATCAAGCTGCACATCTCTGAAACGAAATTTCTGAGTTCACTGCTTTTGTAAGAATGCCAGTTTGGCAGTCTGAGCAAGCAAATGAGCAATAAAATAAAAACAAATAAATTCATGCTTTCAATTAGGAGAGGTCTGGTGTTCTATTAGTATACATTTTTACCCTCTCAGCAGCTACTACAGAGGTCTTCAAACTGTTCCCTTGGGGGTTTCTTGGTAGAGAGTTTCCCTTCTGTTGAAAGGCTCTTTCTGGGCAGCTATCTCCAGAGAAAATCGTGTCTGAGCTGCTAGACATTAAACAAAAGCACAGTCCCACAGGGTCTAGGGTGACCTGAATAAGGTTAAAACTAAAGGTAGTGACAGCAGTACAATCCTTCCAGAGTGTCTGTGCACATATGCGTGTATAATGTTGACTATGAATATTTTAAATAGCCTTGGTCAAACCTCAAGCAAAACAACTTAAAAGACACTGTGAAATAAAGGATCCTTTTGATAGCAGTTTACCTTTTTTTGCACATATAAATAAATTTGGTTACAAATATGTCAGGGTGTGTCCTTATTAGTCTTTCCAAGATTTTACACCATTTACTCTTTTCACTTGTTCTCTCCTTGTATGTAGATGCTGCATAATGTTGTCATGATGAATTTGACTAGATAGCATTATCTGAATGTCAGAATAAGTTTTTAAATGTCTTCAAGAGTAGAGCTTTCTTCTCATTGTTTCTAGCAACCAATTATCACCTCAGCAAATCAGCACTTGGAGTTTTTCCTTTTTTTTTTTTTTTTAAGTGCAAGATATTTAGATTGTCAAATGTGTGAAATCTTTCTTTTTCCCATAATTATCTTCAGGAGCAACTAACATTTACTACTTATCATTTTCCAGGTCATTGGCAATAAGGCCTTTTTGATCCTTGGACAACACTGATAGGAAGGTATTTTAGTTAACTTGTAGGTTAATTTTAGTTTAATCTTAGAAAATTTTTTGCTAGGCAATGTGAGGAGATATTATCTGTGATAAAAACACATAGTAATTTTCATTTTCGCTCTTTTCCTTCTTGTTGTCTTACGGTGTTACCACAATACAAATATATCTTTCATACTAGATTGTCTGTGTGTGGATATTAAGTAGATGCTATGCTCCAAATAACATAAATTATAAATGGATTAGACAGACAAAAGGCAGTATGATCTCTGCTTGAAGTGAGAACACCTTTACTATCCTCTGTTATTGCAGTCTTTCTAATACCCATTTCCATACATTCCTTACGCTCTACAGATAAATACTGTCATCTGGTCTTTCAGGTTTGGTTAGAAGATATAACCCCTTGCTTGCAAGCAGGATTCAGTACCCTGGTGGAGAGCACACACATCTTGAGATATATGCTTTTAGTGTACTGGGAGAATGTCTTACTGCCTTTACTAAAGTTCTTCATCCTTTGGTACTACGCAATAACTTTTGAGGTTTTGGTTTTTTTTTTCGTTGTTGTCTGTGTGGCCAACTGTGGACTATTTGCTGCCTTGGCACACTGGCTTGTTTGGTAGTTTGTCGGCTTGCCTGGAAGCCTGCTTAGGAATGGGAAGCTTTTCTAATTTACAGTTGGGAAACTCTTAATCTCATTTTGCACGATATAGAAGAAATGAGATTTATGCACTTGCTGCCTTCAGTGAATTTTCTCCCTTGTGTTGTACATGCTGATACATAATACTCTATGGCTTTTTCAAGCTGCTTTTTAATGGTTGCCTGTGCAGTTCTCATTCAAGGATGAGCCAATGATGTTCTTCAGTCCCAAGAACTCAGCCAGTAGCTTCCTCTTGGCCTGAGCCTTTCACTGCCAAAGGTTGTGTGCTGCTGGTTGTGTCCTGCTTCTGGGATTTACCAGAACTGTGCCTCTAACAGCAGGTCTAACTGTGGTTCAGGTTTGTAAAGACTTTAGGACAGCATCGACTTTATTTTTTCAAGTGCTTGCTGAAGCCCTCTCTTTATCTTTGGAAGATGAACTCTGTCAAGATTTTCTGTAGGAATGCACAGAGTCTAGAAAGATATTTGGCTATCCTGTAAATTTTTGAGCACCTTTTACTACCATTTGCTTAACAGCTTTTGGGATCTCACTGGGTTCCTGCAGGAGCCTGTGTGCATTAAATATAAGGAAGTAAGCTCTCCTCAGTTTTGCATAAAGTCTGCTCAGTAGTTGTCAAGGTTTGGTTTTACGGTCTGATGTTTGTTGCTTGCTACATAGCACTTTTCCCAGTGGAGGATTACATCAGAGAGCCTCCAGGGACTGAGCTGAGGATCCAGGCACTACTGGTGGTTCCTAGCAGCCTTGTCAGCACCAGCTTATCTAGCTCAATAGAACGGAACCTTTCTTGATCACAGAAACAATGAGTCACTTTCCCTCTGGTAAAATAGGTGGGTATCCCCAGTCATTTGCAGGAGAAAACAGCTCCTCTGCTCTGGGATGCTGGGTCAGCATGCAGCTGTGCTTCACCACATTCTCACCAGGAGCAGGCTGCTTATCTACCCCAAGCAGAGTCTGTGATGCCCTGTCCTTGTAAAGCTCGTTGTAAGGGTTCTTCATGCGATGACTCTTCTGGTGCTTCTGGATATTTGTTTCTGTGTCTGTGAGGAGGAGAGAGGAGTTTCTTGCTGACTTCACTTTGTCCACTTGGTGAGAATCCTAGATTCAAATCAAGATCCTTGATTTGAATTATTTTTCTGCTTGTCAGAGAGAGGTGACTGTTCTCACTCTTCTTTCACACTGAGTGTATTCTGTGGGATTACCTTGCTTGCACTGCCCTGCTGTGGGTGGGACTCCTACACATCCACCCGTTGCCATCAGCTCAAAGCGACAGCGTTTCCTTTCACTTTCCTGTCATATTTACAGCCCACATTTCTTCCCACAGATGGCCCCTAGAATGATTTTTAAAAGCACATGACCATATTTCTCCACTCTGTTAATACTACTTATTGATACTGTTGGGATTATGCTGTACTTGGCTTGCAATCCAAATAAAATTGGCAATGACCTAACGATCTAACAAAACTGCAAATAAGCAGCCTTTGCAGCAGTGAATGTACTCTGAATGCATGGGAAAGAGTGACTGTTGCATAAATATGTAAACCTTTGTTTTGCTAGCCCAGGTATTTACAATCACGAAGGCGTAGCAGTCTGGAATTCAGTTTTGCAGGGATTATGGGTATTTTTGCTGATTTCCAGCCTGTGCAGAGATAGATGCCAGCTTGCCTTGTGTCGGGTGATATCTCAAGTCAATATAGGGCAGATTTTCATACCCCTGCTATAAACACGCTTTCTTATCGGACGTTTGTGTGTACACAGTCACTGTGTGTACTGCTGCTCTTTATTTAGTTAGTGGTGACTACCTAATTTAATCTTTTTCTCTTCTAACCTTGCACTGTAGTTTTTAGCCAGGATTTTTTTTTATTCCAGCTTCCGTACTGTCTCCTTCACAGTTGAATAATGAATGTAGTTTCAGCTGGGGCTGCTTCTTGGGATCTTGCAGACTGCGCTTGGAAACTTGCTGTTTTTTGGTGTCTGTTACTGCTTTGATCCTTTCCCTCATCAGATTGCTTTGCTGTTTCCCTAGAGTGAGGTCTGTTTCACTGGCAAAATACAGGCTGTTTTCCAAACTCATTTGTGAACCACAATGTGTGGTACCTCTATCCTCCACCGAAACACAAAGTACAAGCTGGTGTGCTGGCTCTTTCACGTGGTGCTGTACAGAGGTGCACTGGACCTTGCTTCCAGCAGACGTACAGCTTCGCACCGGCTGCCCTGCTCCTCCAGCAGTGAGCTGTTACTAGCTCTGATGCCTGCTCCCTCGTGTGCTATAGATGTACGCGCCTAGAGAGATTCCCTTCCAGATCCGTGCTTTTCAATTCGTGAACATACTACTTCATCACCGATTAGTGGTTCCATTTGTGTTTCAAAACCATCTTTGCAGCAGGAGAGGCAATTGCTTTTTTGAAGAAGCAGTTTCAGGACATTTACTTAATTAAGGTTTACCTGTTTAATGAGCATTTTTTCAGTGCCCAGTTCACTGGGCCACCAGCAAGTGGTTGTTTTGCTCTGTGTGCTTTAACCAACACATGCGTGATGCCAAATTTCCTTACAGGAAAATCATTAGCTGTGCTTGCTTATTGCTGGCATGTAATAACACTTTCAATGTAAAATGCAGTTGTACAGAAGCTTCAAAGAGCTGGCCTCTGGCTTCCTGTGGGTCCTAGAACAAAATGCCCAGAGGCTCAGCAGTTATAATTGGTTCCCACTGAAAAGAATTAGCTTCATGTCAGCGGAGAGTCCAGAAGAGGCCGAGCACGCTGTTTTGCCTATGTGGCGTATTGACTCATCTGGCCTTCTAGTCTGGTGAGGAGTCTTGAGGAAGAGGATGCCAGAGCAGTGCATCAACTGGTCTTGCTGCAAAAGAACTCCAGGTGTGCAGAAACGGGAATCGCTTCATTGACGGGGAGGTGCTACCTGGGGGCAGTGCTTGCCTGTGGAGTCTCTAATGGCTGCCCTGGGAAATTGTCCTTTTCCCCAGTGGCTAATTTTCTTATTTCTCCCTGTGTGGAGAAAAAGCATCTTAATTGTAAGAAAGGTCCCACAGCAGCTGACAAGTAGTAAAATAACTGGCTAATATGGGGCCTGAGTACAATCATCTGTCATCCTGTTATTTTAGAATAACCATTGCTGTGGCAACTGGAGAGCAGTGAATAGTTGTTCTTGTCCTGTATCAGGAAAACTTAATTTTTATTTGTGAAAACGAAGATTGAAGTAGTGAATTGAATTTGTTGAACCTGCATAGTACACCTGCTAAGTTCCTGAGGGCAGCTACAAGTTCAGCAGCTATTCTGCACCGGTGGAATTATAGTGGTTTATCAGGTTTTGCATTTTATTATTTGAAGTTAGCTTTTAAAGAAAGAATGTTTATCTAAAGACTTCATAGTGTCGCTAAAAAAGTTGTACGTATTCCTACTTCAGAATTTGGAGTAATGACACTAGAGAAAAATCCCAGCCTAAAACCAACAGAAGATTAAAAAAAAAAAAAAAGAACATAATTGTATATCCCTTAGTATTTACTCAAAATTCATAAATTTACTTGTCAGTAACTGCACTTCAAATTCTGGTTTTCATTCCTAGATGGGACAAGGGCAAATATGCTCAAAATTTCTCACAGAGTATCCTTCTTCCAAATGTATGTTTCAGATTATTTTCATTTAGAAATTTAGAGATTAATTTATACTTGAAATATTTTATTATTTTTCAAGTGTAAAAAGGCTTACAATTTATATTTATTGAAATATATCTTCTTCTAAATAAGGTTTTCAAACATTTTGTTCTAAATCACAGTGTCTGCAGTTTGTTGTAATGAACATGATGTTTCACCTGGTGCTAGATAATGGCTGTTCTCAGGAATGTAAAATTAAGGAAATACTAAGTTATAAATTATAAAAATAGGTGTGATACACATTGCTACAACATGGTATGATATGATATGATACCATGTGATATGATATAACATAACATAACATAACATAACATAACATAACATAACATAACATAACATAACACATACAACTGAAAAAGCCACCAAATACAATTTTCAAAATCTGTAGCTGTCCTAGGCTATTAAGAAATCACTTTGGGTCTTTTTTCCTGTGTATTTTCGTTAAGAGGGGATCTTCTCCTAAATGATGAACGCTTTAGGTAAAAGCAACATTTTTTTCCCAGAAAAATGAAAGTATTTCCTGGCTCTGTCAGCATGAGATCTTTTTTCTTTAGGAAGGCTCTGTCTTGGCTGGCATAAACTGCTCTTGAGAAGCTCATCTTGAATAAGATGATATGTCAAATTCTGCATACTGCTGGAATCTTTTCCCTCGACTCACATAAAATTAGCATGTCATCTTGTGAATGGGCACAATGCCAAGAGAAGGAATGGGCATAAGTGTTCATGTGTCAGCAAAGTCTGGGTATTAGGCAGTCAGG
Organism: Ibidorhyncha struthersii; assembly: GCA_013398815.1. Taxonomy (NCBI): domain Eukaryota; kingdom Metazoa; phylum Chordata; class Aves; order Charadriiformes; family Charadriidae; genus Ibidorhyncha; species Ibidorhyncha struthersii. The sequence continues at coordinate 48,460 of VZSZ01002465.1, forward strand.
TTTCTCTCCTAGAGTGCTGCAATGTTTCAGCTTTGGCTATTGTGTATCTCTTCATTGCTGTATTTGAAAGGTGGATTTAGTCTGGAAAATTCAAAAATATTTTCCACTAAATTGACTTTCAGCTTCTGGTAAATGAGGTTCTAGGGTCTGGGAAAAAGAAGGTGAAAAGCTAACCCCAACGCTTTTATCCTTCAGAAACGTGCTACAAAAGGGAGTTAAGCAGTTTGCAAAAATGTTTTTGTGGCCTCAGAGTGTTTCCTGCTAAATAACTCAATCCTTTGTGGAAAATGCCTTGGTGACCTTCTGTGGCTTTTCCTCTGCAGAACGTTGCACATATTTTCTGCTGAACAGGGCAGAAAATGAGCTCCATTTGGAGTGCAGAAACCATCTGAATAAATCATGCTTCAAGTACATGACCCAATTTCTTCTCAGTGGAATATCATACTCTGCTAATGGAAGTATTCTGGTTTCAATATAGTTACCTTCTTCCTGGCAGTGAAAGGAAAACCTTGAATGAGGGTGTATCTAGCAATAAATAAAAAGACCTCAATGCAAACAAATGAGCCATGGTGAGAGAGTGGCGATACAGTGATTGCACATCTGTGCTGATCCCTTGCTGACACGAGACAGCAATGAAGTGGCTTACCCCAGTTTCACCTCCCATGTTTTCTTTTGAAGGAATTGAAACAAAAGCTAAAATAGGACTAAAACTTAGATTCCAAAGGGGAACTTTAAAAAAAGCTTTAAATCTAAACTCCCTCAGCCTTTGGAGAGATCTGGATTTGGAGATGTCATGGATGACTGCTATTTCTTTGGTGGCTAACTCAAAATTCTGTTCTGTTTCATAGTCAAATATGTACCTCTGTTTTGTTGTGTTCTTTTTTTTTTTTTTTTAATTATATAATCTAAAATGTGTCTAATTTCTGGGGTCTTTCTTTTCATGATTCTTCAGAAATACTTCCAACCTACTTTCTTGAGTTTCCATTTGAAGTGTTGTAAGCATAAAGACAACAGCATTCTGTTAACATCACTGAAATAACTTGAAGATTGGAAAAAGCAGTATTCTTCTTTGCGTTCTTTCAAGTAAAGAGTGCATTTCTTTCTTAGTCCCATGGAAAGGCCAAGGAAGATTTCTGTTTCTCAGGGTGGGGGTAGGGGTTTCCTTGTGATCATGTTTTGCTCACTGTTCTCCCAATATTTTTCATGTGAAAATAAAGATAAAGCTGTCAGCAGTCATTTAAATTGTGCCAACTGATTTTGCACGAGAGAAAACGAGGAATTATCGCACAATTCTGGCTCATAATATGTGGCATTTTAACATGTACCTATTCCGCAAGTACAGATGGCAACCACCACCTGGGGATAAAGACAGCTGAGCTGCCACAGTTTTTGCAGTTTATTGCTGCAGCTAGAGATAGGATGCATCAACAACAAATTGCAACATTACAATGCAAGACTGGTGTGTCCTTGGACATTTTTGCTTAATGAACTTAACATTGATGTTCTTTAAGTCCACAAGTTCACGTGTTTTCTGTTGATGCTCTGAGTATCACTAGAAGTGCTTCAGTTAATTGTTAATTTAAATGTTTCTTAAACAATCAAGCACTTCTGTTTATGTTTTTAGTGTTACAGAGATGATTTATAAGATATGTTACAGGTTAACTGTCATATGTCTGAGAAATCTGAGAACTCACATACTGAAAAATTAGTGAACATGGGATTTTCTTAAAATATCTTTTATAGACTACAGATGAAATGATATTGAGAGAACTGTTTCATTAGTTTGCATCCACTCAATTCTAACCTATTTTAAACCAACAGCTTTTTACTTTTTTTTTTCTGCGCCTAATTAAGTGGGCTCTAGTCTAGCTTGAAGGGCATGCTCTTGCTTTATGTCTCAAAGTCGCAAATGTAATCAACAGGATGCAAACTGCTGTTGCAGATATGATTCTGTAAATTGATGAGCTCCATAGGCATGTTCCTAACTTCTAATCATACGTTTAACTTTAAACAGAGAGAAGAATGAGAACATCTATTTGACTAGTGAGGTTAGATCTGGAGTATTCTGCAGACTTCACATCTCTGCCCTCAGACTGCATGCATTATGTTAAGAAAAATGGAGGAAAAGTAGTTTGTCAGTAAGATGCTGACATCCCAGTGCTCTTTTTGCTGTGGTGCACTGTTACCCAGCAAGAGCATGGGTGCAGCCATTCTGCTTGTGGCTTTACCCTATTGTGTCAAGAAAGGCATTTTGTTTATTTATTTGGCCTAACAACATTCCTGTTTAAAGATCACAAATAAGTAAACATAAACTGCGTGATACTGAAATAGTGCATGTTGTAAGGTTACTCCTCTAATAGAACTCCTACCCGTTAAAATAATTAGAAATTACTTCCACATTTAACCACACCTGCCATCTAGTAACTTTAGCACATGTTGCCAGTGCCAAGTTTGCCCTGGAATAAGTGAAAGGGTTTTGATTTTTTTTTGTTGTTGTTTTTTTTTGCTATTGAACAACCACAACTTCTCCATCAAATCACTTTATCCAGTGCCTCACTGTTTCCCTGCCTGAGAGATCCAGGTTTTTATACTTTCTTCCACAAAAGCCTTGCCCAAAAGATCTTCATTGTTTCTCTCTGCATTTGGTGCATGGTAATAACATTTCCTCTAGTATAAAAGGTATTTGGATTAGCTGTGCAGGATAGTGAAGAGTAAAGTGAGCAGTCTGGGTATCTTTTTGTTTTTCTCTCTAGTACCTTCAGGAGACATTATCGCATGACTAAAGAAATGGCCATTTACTGGAGACAAGAGATGCGTAAGTGTTTCATTATAACAAACACCATCTGGCTGTGTTATGGAAAGGATGTAAAATTAACAATCCCACTTCAATTTTTTTTTTTTAAAGGCATGGCTGACTTTATGACCATGACTAACATTTGTCCTGTAGTGATATGTATGCCAAGCTAAGTGAACTATATCTCATACTACAAGTATTGTGCGGAAGAGGTGTTTATGAATAACAGTAAAATCACCTATTGTAACTAGGATCGAGATCTTGCTAATTCCTCTGCTAACAATTTTCATGCTATTGATACACACAGAGGAAAAACTTTAGTATATTTTTCAAAGTGCTTTTGGTCCTGGTAATAACAGGAAGAGATGAAGTGTGTTATGAAAATGAAATGAGTGGATGGTAGCCTACCTCCCTGGGGACCAGAGCTACTTCACAGGAAAATAAGAACAGGCCATGGGCTACTCTGATTTCTTCTCAGATGTATGGAAAAGAACCAGCCTTGGCTCAGAGAAATGTAGCAAGCTTGCCTTTGGCTCCTCCTCAGTTTTCCTGGGTTAAAAACTAAAAAATTCCAAATCCTGATAGCTTTTTTTTTTTTTTTTTAGAATTTGCATTTTTCTTAGTTTTTCAAAGTTTATAGTCATTTGAGAAATGGTAAGTTTACTACATCTTAGTATTTTATTTGATTTTGCAAGTATAAAACCAGAGAAGAGAAAGGCAAATCAAGTCCATCAGATAGAAAGATTTCAATAAACTCTGCTGATATACTACTGAGTTAAGCAAAAAGCCCCAAGAAGTCTGCTGTGAAAATATATAGTTTTACAGCAGAAATAAGACTCAATTCTATTTTGTACAGGTGCACACTTGCAGCATTTTTCATACATTTTTGACTTGCATCAAATGGGAGGAAGTACCTGCATATTCAAGTTTTCATATTTGTGGCTTACAACACTGAATAGAGTGGAAATTGCTACTGCAACTCTAATATAGTTTGGAAATTATGTCAATTATGGGGGAAATCACTGTCATTTATAAAATGCTTTATAATGATGAAAATTTAGTGATACAATAAAAGACCCTATCCTGCAACCTTTACTCACATTGAACCTCTCACTTCTTTTTTGCACCTTGCTATTGAGCATACTGAATTTTTCATTGCTGTCAGTTCTTTGTGCCACATACTTTATCATATATGTCTTCAAAGGTTTGTAAAAACAAGATGTTTGGTGATCACATGATTCTCTCTGAGGATGGCTGCACGTGGCAGCTGTTAAAGGGAAAAACATGCTAAGTATGCTAGCAACAAATGAAGGAACAGCTGGGTCCCATAGGGTGACCAAACCTCTCACAAGCCCCAACCTGCTCATTTAAATAGGGTTTTTTGGTTTTGTTTTTTTTTTTTTTTAAGAGGAAGTACACTCTTTATGTTTCATTTTGTTCATTTTGTTTGCATTTATTTTACCTATTGGATTTGGGTTTTTTTTTGCTTCCTAGCTCTGAACTATCATTCTGCATTGAATAACTGTTCTTCAGGAAACGTTATTAGTCTCAAGTCAACAGCATTCGTACTTGACCCATATACATTATTTTCTCCAATGTGGAAAAGAGTGAGAAAAAAAAGTAATTTATACACACTTGATTACTTGTTCTCAGAGTTGTGAATTTCATTTCTGAACACCAAAATTTTAAAATACTAGCAGTAGATGTAGAATATGACTGTGATGACTACTTGTTTTCAAATATGGTGACACGTTTTACCTCAGAGCACATATTGATACAACACAAGCACATTAACATATTTGGGCTTGGATGCCCATTTTCAGAAAATTGCTTACACTGTTTAACTAACCATTCTTACTTTTTAATTAAATGACTCAAATCACTGTAGCAAACCATTTGAACTGTTTAACAGCTTTCTTTGAAGTACTATTTCTTCACGTATCTAAAGCTAATGAATCAGTCTCCTATAAGAATACATTTGTGGTGGTTGGGGTGAGCCACTTGCTTTTTAGATTTTTAGGCATTTTTCAGGCTAATAGTAAGACCAAGCATGTAGCTGAAGTTCTGGTGTGTTTAAATGATCTCAAGGTCTAAGGACCATGACAAGAAGACCAAGTATCACAGGATTTGTAATAAAATGTCACAAAGTGGCAATTTTTTTGTCTGTATTGGGTGTGTATGCTTTTCATTCCTCTACTTCCTGCAGCATTAAATTGTAAATTCCTTAGGATATTTAGTTAGTACATGACTTCAATTAAATAAATGGAACTAACCTTTGTTATTTTACTTTAATTAGTATTTTCAGAAGCTTGGAAACTGAATACCCAGATTTTTTGATGGGAGGAATTGTTTTAATGTTAGAGAATAATGTCAAACACTATATGTGTATGATCAGCTGTAATAACCACAGATGTCTAACCCTGACATCCATGATGAAGATTTATGGTGCTGTCTCGTACTGCTAACTTTGGAGGAAACAGTGTCTTTGATTCTTGAACTGATTTCTCTCCACAAATGTGCTGTGCTGTGCTGGCAAATGGCCAAATCAAAACCAACGCGAAATTAAAATTTGTCTTAAGATAGAACAGACAAGAACAAAAATATTCATCCAAATGAGACAAATTTATTCCATTCTCCCAGGCATGCTGTAATAATACATAGCTGCTAGCCTTTCAGTCAGCCCAGCCTGTCCCAACCTTAAGCCTGCACCATCTAGAAATTTAAAGGCAAACCCGCATGCAAAATTTCTGGATGGAAAAGCATAAATCTTTGTAAAGGGTGCATTTGCAACATAAGGGATGCAGCTATAAAAGATCAGGGACTACAAAACATGTTGAAATACAGTGCTTTCTCTTTTGTCTGCATCAGATAAATGCTGATGGCAGTTCACCCTTGTAAAGCAGACTTCATGCACGGTCTGAATTGAAGTAGAAACACAAAATGAAGACAGCCACAAAGAAGGCAACATTGCTTTATGTTTATTTACTAATGCTTACAAAGTTGTGAATGTATAGCAATACTAAAGGTTAGCTGCTGCTAGAGCATCTTTTAAGATGAATCATAAGACATAGCATGGAATTTTTAATGGAAAACAGAGATTGAGGGAAAAAAATGAGGTTTCTTCTCACATCCTTGTCTCCTCCAGGGGTCTGTTCATGAAATCTTGGATTGCCTGGTGTAGGGGTAACCATTTATTAATTGAAGCTTTCAAAGCTGTAATCCACCTAGAAGAAATGAAAGACGAACAACTGTCCCTGATCAAGTATTATGCATGCATTTTTACATTCTTTGAAACACACCTTTTATAAATGGTATTTGTACAGCTGTGTTACTATGTATGCTGATGGACTGGAGAGAGGCAGGAGACGGAGGAGTTGACTATAACAACAACATATCTTAACACCTGTTTCCAATATAGCAAAAAGCTTTGTTCTTTGTTCATTAAATTAAAACCCAAATTATGTAAATAGTACTCTTAGACAAGAAGAACTCCCACTGACAGCCATGGAATTTGGCTGGTTGTGATGAAAGAATTCACTTTCAGAATGTGATTTCATAGGCCAATTTTCTTTTTTAATTCTAGTGGTCATTGTTGGAAATAAATCATTCCTGGGAATGAGGAGGATATACTTTCCATTACCTCTAATGAGAGGTGCCATAGCATTTCTTTTTAGTGTAATCACCCACACATCATTGTGAAAGGCACCTTATCCAGGTTTCTTTCTGAGCCTCTGCAAGCCAGCCTTGCTGTAGTTCCAGCATTGACAACAGCAGAACTGATGACTCACATGTTGTACTGCAGTTTGACTAAAGCTACAGTTAGAGGGAAATCTGGGGGAACAAGGGAAAATAGAATGGAAAGTTGTCACTAGATCTTCCCAAGCTACAGTGTTCCTGGTCTCCTGAAGTCTGGCAAATACAATTGAAAAAAAATTGGTTTACCTTTTGTTTTCATTTACATTCTCTGCACATAAGTAGAAAGTTTTAAATTCTTCAGATGGAGGTTTGAGTTCAATTACAGATCTCTTGGAGCCTAGAGATTGTTCACTCACAATATACCCCTGCAAGTAAAGGCCACCTGGACAGAATAAAATAGCACATATCATGTATATTGCAGATATTGTTTCTGAAATTACTGCCAGTTGCAAGCATACTAACAACTCTTGATTTTCAGATGCCTTGTACTGGGTGTTTTGACAGAGTTGTACAGACTTTACATGTAAAATATTTAAAAATGTGTAAGTTCAGGGGCTTTTTTTTTGAAAATTGATTTGAAAACAGTGTAAAACATGCTTCCTGTCCAGCAAATGATCAGCAGTGTAGTTTTATTTAGCTTTTCATTAAGTAAGAAGTGGCAAAATATTTTTTCTAGCTTTTGATGTTCTTTTTCTTTCCTTCAAAAACTAAAGGGATATGAATTTCACCATTAAAAAAATTCCTAGAGTCAGCATTTGTTCCCCTTGCTTACTGGAATGTCATTTCAGATCACACTAGATACCTGTGAAGGAAAGATATTGGGCAGAATTTGGTCTTCAGGACATTTTCATTTTTAGCTGTGGGTTTTTTTCTTTTGTTGTTTGTTTTTCCCCTCCAGACCTCACTTCACCATTTTCTGGGAAATAGCAAAAAAGACCTGCAGAGCTGATTAACTGCAGCTGAGTGTTCCTCTTATTGTCTTCAGGGTCTGTGTTTTTCTTTTGGGTCTCACATTTAGTGACAAGAGCACCAAATTAATACTATAGCATTGAGAATTACATGGGGGAGTGAGAATTTGTAGTGATATTGGAAAAAAACAATGGTTGCAATAACAAGAGAGAAAACACTGTGATATACAAGAATTTGTATGTAGTAGGATATTTAGACACCAAAGTGACTAATTTAGCAGTAGGAGCATAGGCTTAGGTGTCATAAACACATAATGCTTAATTTTTGCCTTTCCACTAATTCATTGCTTAGCTCTGATCAACCCTTAGCTTCAGTTTCACGCAGAGAGGAAATCAGTGGTCATGTCATATGTATGGCCTTTGGCAGATGAAAAGTGCTATATAAATGGTATGGACTATGAAGCGGAACACCTTTTGCCTGATCATGCGGCAAATGGCATAAACCCTAAGAAAACAGTTTTGCCTTTTGATCTGAAAGCTGGCTAGTAAGAAAAAGTACAACAGCATTTTCTTTCTGATTCCTCTGACCGCCAGCTTCCTTAGCATAGGGAGAGTGCAATTGCAGGTCCTGACCCATCCCCTCTCCATGGGGCACCTCTTTTTATTTTAAATACTGACTTTCATAGAGTTGTGCTTCCAGGCTCTCATCAGTCCCTGAAATTCAGCTCCTGTACTTTCAATTGACCCCGATAGCCTCAAGCTGCTGCTTTCAGAAAGAACACTCTCTTCTGGTATGGGGACAGCTGCTGTAGGGAAGTTCTGCCTGTTGATGGGTGGACTAGCTTTGCCAAGGCCACCTTAAAACCTGGTAGTGGCAGAGAAACCAGTCTGAGCTTATGATGTCCATCCCTCCAAGGATGATACCTAACATGTGGGAGTCACCAACTTTCAGCAGACTGCCATCAGTGGGACTGGCTCAAGCCACTGTAAAGTGCTCTGGAAGGATGGATCTTGTCACTGATACTTGCTCCTGAGGTAATGTGCACAAGTCCTGACGAGCTCTATTCCAGAAAGAAAAGTTCAGACCACGGGAGGAAAAGGAAAGAAGATGGAGGAGAAAGAGGTAGCTATGTTATAAAAAGAGACTGAGTCTGGGCTTCCTTCACTCACTGTCAGACAACAGAGTGAATTTGCTGTTAAGAAACTCCCATTAATAGTAAAAGTTATATTTGGAAACTTCAGTGAAACTTTTCTGCTTTAACAACCAATTAAAATCCAGGAGCCATCCCTACCTTGGGCAGGTGTAGACCGGAGAGTGGCATAAAAGTACAAACAGCCATCCTTCAGAATGCAGTAGTGCTGAATCCAGACATCTTTGCTTCTGTCCAGCTGGTGGAGAAGCCCCAGGCACTCTGGGTTTTTGATAGCCAAGGGTGGAAGTGTAGTGTTATGCAGTGTGACATCTACCCACACGTGGTTCTGTAAAGTAAGCATGTAATCAAAAGTTCTGGTAAGAAATGAAGGAGGACCTGCTAGTATGAAAAGACACAAGCTCTAGTCCCCTGTTAGGAAATTAGGTGTTGTTGTGAAAATAATTCAAAAAGTCAGTGTGGAAAATGCAATTAGAAAAACCTATATTTGATGGTAAATAGTCACCAACTTCTACTTTCTTTTTACAATAATAACTTCTCTTTTATGCATCTATTTTGTTTTTCAGTACAAGCTTTGCTGGTAGAAGCAAGATCATTTCAAAGCTGTATGATGAAGCTTTTTAAAAACAATTGTCTTGCCGATTACCTGACTTTGGCAGTCTTTATTACGTTTAATCTGGCAAGACAAGGTCCACTATCCTCTGGGTTCAGAGAAAATGTAGTGGTGCCTGAGGCCAGAATACACCACTCAGACTTGGATGAAAGTGCTACCATACACAAAATTATTACAGATACCTACTCATCCCTTTCTGTAAAGCAGAGTCATTTTCATTACTAAAATTATCCTATTGTCATTTACAGGTGAAGAAAAAGTTCAACCCACGGAACACTGCCATTGTAGAGGTTATTTGTATGATAAGAGAATCCAAAAAGAAAATCAGGGAAAAATAAACTGTTGTTTAATAAGATCAAGTTGTCTAATGTCTTTTCCTTTAAATCTGAGAGGTGTTAGGAACTCAGCCTCTCCTAGTGTGTTTTGCTTACCTGCAATACATATTTCAAATTCTAAATCAACCAGTGTCATTGTAATTTGAAATCCATGGGGACAATATTGTGCAATAACAATAGCATCCTGTTTGTTTCCACAGGGGGTTTATTTTGCATTTATTTGTGCTATTTCTTTAGTATCCTTGACAAGGCAATGACAGAAAAAAGACCTGGCACAATATAGCTAGCAGTATTCTTTGTTATGAATGGTAAACCTGCTGAGACTTATTGCAGCAAAGTGCAGAAGAGGACTTCAGTAATACTAGGTGTATTCATAAAACATTTTTCCTTGTAGATTCATTAAGTTGACATAGTATCAGTATATCGGTCTGTTATACCATTGGGCTGTGAGACCTACACACTAGCTATTGAAAAAAGTCAGTAACAAACAGTATAGCAAACAAAAAAGAAGGAAAATACAAGCTTTTTCTATTCAACTGAATGGAAAGTCCAGTTAGAAGGAAGGAACAGATATAATGTTCATTAGGAACAGAGGTTAGACAATGAAAGCAACATATTAAATCAAACATTTCTTTCAGAAAAGGATATTATTTGCTCAAAGGCAAAGCTAAAAAACATAAAGCAGTCAAAAATAAGATGCAGTAGCACAGAAAGGAGCCAACTTACTGTATTATTAATTGGTGAATGCATGAGAGATCTTTCTGTATATATAACGTTGGAACTTTTTATCCAACAAGTTATTTTTGCATGTTACACTAAAGAATGATTCTTTTGATGTGCTTTCTTTTGTGCATATATGCCTTTAGCCTCCTTTTTGGCTCAGGCTATTTTTCTGTTTCTTTTGGCTAATGAACATGCTTTAAATTGTTTTATTTATTTTTGCTATTTTCAGGTATGTGGATTCTTTGCATTCTTTTAAGAAACACTGCCATGTAGAATATACTTGGAAACAAATTTGGTTTTGCACCTACAATCTCATCTGAAAGCTGAAGCCAAAAGAAATATATGTTTGGTCAATTTTATTTCAGTGGAAAAGGTATTAAAGTAACAATATATATCTCCTTTCACTGTTGGAAAGTCATCACTGAAGCACACTGCTGAAGGAGTTACTCATGTGACCTGAGTTGAGGGAAGAAGGAAAGTAAACTTCTTTTTGCTTTTTCTTTTTGTTGATGATTTTACCTCATCTGCAAAAAAGGTAGACTTTGATACTTACTCTGCATTTGAGCCTCACATTCTTTCTGCTAAAAACCAAGCTGGTTCAGTAGCTAAACCTTTTTAAAAAAAGATTTTACAGATCAACAGCATATTTTTATAAAGGTGGTCTGCCAAAGGAGGAAAGAATAAGTATCATGGGGCCAGAAAAGTGGAGGCTGAAGTGGCTTTGACCCCTATGCTTCCAACCCTGAAAGTTCTAAAAGTAGCTTTGCAGGTCCTGGTTCAGGGCTCAGCCAGGAACGATTCATAATAAATTATGTTGGGCTGACCAAGCTCTCTCTGTAGCATCTCAGGATCAATTATGGCTATGTTACTCCCGGCCATAGGGGCCAGCAGAAAGTATAGCTGTATAAAGAGACAGAGGTAAGTCCAAGTTTATCAGCTAACTTACTTTTCTTCATCTCTGAAATATAGAAAAGAAGAACTCAGAAACACCCCCACCCCCACCCCTCCCATCCCCTTTTCTAATATAATAAGCAGGTAGACTGCAACCAAGGTAGACTTGCAGATAATGCTTAAGAAGATACAGCCTTTGTCTCCCTTTACTCCAAATAGTGTTACTTAGGGCAGAGCATGTGGCTGTGAGAGTCATCTCTCCCCTTCCTCCCTTCCCACTACCCTCATTTTAGGTTATGTTTCTGAACCAGCTCAAAGCTGCTGATATTTGGAGATGGAGCATTTTGATTGATTCCACCATATGGCAGCAAAGCATATTTTCTTAGTCATAGTAATGCCTGTATATGGCTTTTAGATTATGGCTGATTAGAGCTGATCCCAGCAGCTCAGAATAAAAGTATGCAGCTTCCATGCTGCTGTCTGCACCTGAGCATGTACAAATACATCTGCTGTCTCCCAGTCTCCTGCACAATCTGCTATACACATGCTTCTTATATAAACAAAGCATTACCTGATGGACAGGATGCACTGCTTTATCCATAGCCTCCAGCCACCTGTAAATGACAAAAAATGAGAATAGTTTAGTTTGGTAGAGCAGAATACAAGTGCTTCACTGCCTCTTTTAACTCTTGCTGACATAGACAGCATCTAAAGGGATGTGCAATTTTTAGGACACATTCAAAGCTTGAAGATAGAAAAGTAGTGGATTAATTCTACATAAGCATCACTGACTCTCAGAAAAATAAGTCTCAAAACTTGTGTAATTGTAGTAAGTTAAGGCAATATTGCAGACAAGGGGATCTATATGTTTTGAATATAGTTCAACATGTCAGGCTAAATGATGACTCTTCTTTTGTCTTTGTTATAATGTAGATAAGTAATTTGTGGAAAACGTAAAGAATCCTGAAAATGGAGACTACAGAATAAAGCAAGCTATTCGTTGGCAAAGTTTTTGTGCTGTGGATGGTATAGATTTTGGAACTGGAAAATGCTCTGATATTACAATGGTGGGTTATGTTAAGTAGCAAGATGTTACAAAAAGATGGGTGGATGAATATGAAATGTTATCCTACTTCATAGCTTTGTATTTTTGATAGTTCACAATAAAACAAAGAGGAAAATGTAATTAGATTTTAGTGCATTTTGAAATTAAAGTCTAAAAAGTTCTTACTTGTGTTTTGGGTGATTTTAGTGTCTTTGTTTTGTCAGCTATAGACTTTGGAAAATGCAAAAAGAATATTTTTTTAAGTCTAATTCTGAGTCAAGCCCAAACTCATTGCCTCTTATCAGAACCAATATGCTTTTGTGGCATACCTACATTTTAAAATACTAAAACGATAATATGACAGAATGACAGAAAAGGAAATGGAAGATGAGGTTGTATTGCACTGTCCTTGTTGGGCAGAAGAGAGGTCATTCATGTGAAATGACTAATAATCAAGTTTACATCCACAGGAAGATTTACACTTCCATTTGATATAACAGTGAGGGAGAGGGCATGAGAATATTGGTGAAGACTTTTTTCTAGAGATAAATCAAGAATTCAGGGGGATCTTGAACAAAGCACAAATATTTAAGACTTTATGAAAAAAAAGTTCTCATTAAAAAATATGAATCTGAAAAATAATTTTTGAAGCTTCCTCAAATTAAAATTAGAAACACCATCTTCCCATAAGTAGCTGACATTTTTTTTTTGTACTGATCAAGGCAGGTACTGTGAACACCCTCCAAAAATTCAGACTCCCTCTCCCCACACCTGAATAGCAACACTGACCCCGTAAAATGAAAGATCACTTACCTCTTCATTTCTTGGTTGGAAGTTGCACAGAAGTAGAAAATCCTGTTTCCATTTTGAGGTATGCATTTAAAAACAAATGGTTTACCCAGACTGGTGTCAACACCAATTTCCGCTCCTTCCAGCTTTGTTACTTCCAGGGGTCTGCACTTCCCTTCATCCTGCAATTGGAAAGAAAGAGTGCCACTTCAGAACTAATAGGAAACTGATCCCTGTTTGACGGGGGAAAACTCAGGGAATATTCAAAGGTGTAGAAATAGGTGATAAACTCTCACGCTTTTGAACCATCATATGATTTAACGATCAGTAGCCCCAGAAAACACACTGCTGTCACAAAAGATAAGCTAGTCAGACACCTTCTAATTTGCATCTCTATTTTTGCTCTCTTAGTTGTTTTTGGTTGATCAGAAATCATATCTGCATGCAGAAACCTCACTAGGTAGTTGTAAATATTCTAACTCTTGTGAGTGCAGCTGAGTGAGAGTGGGATTTTCAAAGTGCACCGAAGAATTTAGGAGCATGAGCCTCTTTATTAAGCAATGCTGCTTGCAGCCTGGGTTTATGCTGAAAACCCCACCTTATAGGTGCAGATAGAGGGGACAAAGGCTTACATTCAGAAAACAGGGGGCGTAATTTAAAAGGATGGATTTCTGTTCCTTTGCAAAGTTGCCCTAAATATCATTACATTTGTAATGCTCCCCATTCATTTCAGACAACTTTCAATGGAAAACATTTCAAAACCTTTTGTACCGTGTTGTTCCTGATTGAGTTAAAGCTCTTTGAGACTGAAGGGCATTGTCAGTGTCTTTCTTTTTGGTTAGCTATAAGAAGTCATTAAGCTCCTCAATGTAAGAAGGTAGGTGAAGCAGTTCCTCCCCTGACATTCCCAGCCCAGCTCCCTGAAGTACATGTCTTAACTCAAAACAAAGGTGCACACATCTGGACAGTGAATTCTAGGTGTGTTTCAAACAATATTTTTAGCCCCCTTGCTTTAAGAGCTATGACTGGAGCTCTAACAATTGCATCAAATTTGGCAGTAATAAAATGGAAAACATGCATTAATGCTGGACATACAAAGAACATTAGTGCCATTTGCAAATTACACATACGGTGGAGTCTCATAGAACAAAATCAGTTGATTATTGGGAGTTAATGAAATGTTGTCAGTAGAAGCTGAATTGTAAATGCTCCATGTAATTGTTTTATTAGCCTAAAAATAAACTTACATATCCTTCCATGAACAAAATATGCACCTGTAGGTATTAGTTAAATACTTGCTTGTATGCTCACTGGCACATGTAATTATCCCTTTGTTATACATGAATTTTCTGGAGAACAAAATAACCCCTAATACTGAAAAATAGTGTAAATAAACATTCATGAATGTTTATCCTAGATTCTTCTGCTTTCTTCTTCTTTCTTTTTTTTTTTTTTTTAATGCAAAACTAAAGTCAGTACAGTAGATGAAGGCAATCCTGAAAGTCATCAGTGCTGTGTGACCTACTTTACTCATAATGTCTTCAGACAGAAAACTACATTGCAAAGACAGCATAGCCAAAATACGTATTCAGGCTCCAAATCTCACTCCTAGTGTAAAGAATAATAAGTGCTAGGCTGATGAAGTGTTATTCAGCAGGATCCTGTCCATGGTCTGGGTTCTGCTGACTGTCCTAGCCTGAAGGCGACAGTCACTGCAGATACTGAAATGCCTGTGTGACCACTACTATTGCACATCCCTATAAATTCCTTTTCTAAACACTTTCTGTGCTGCCTAGAATGAATGCATATAGAGCTTTGTGGCATCAAGAATGATTTATGTCCACTCCATTTCAAATGAATACAACTAAGAAAGAAATAGGATGGATTTGAGGCATTCAAAGTGAGACCAAATGTCCTTCATTGACTAATAGGCAGCCATGCTCCTTTAATTCTAATAAGCCAGATGTAAGGGACGTTTCTTTGCAATCCTGTGGCTTTCATGAATAATACCTTGAGAGCATTCCTTTGGCAAACATGCTTTTGTTAGAAAAAGGGCCAAAGGTATATTGCTGAAAAAATAATTATAAAAGTCATTTCTTATGCCTGTGACTGGAGAGTAATCCACTGATGATACTGCCACTATGGAACCTAATATAACTATGTGATGCTGCTTGAGTTGATGATACGTATCATACAGATTTTAAATGCACTGACTCAGATTTTAGCTACTCCTGTTCCATTCTGCACTGAAGTAAAAAAGTTTTTTTGTTCTCTAAAGGTTGCTATGAGCTATTTCATGGATTCTTGGCAGTCTGCAGTATCTAACATGGATGGAGACCTCTGGGTAGAAGGCAGAAAGCATATGCTGCTTTGGTAAACACTACTCTAGGAATAATAGAAACATCTGAAGTAATTCTTCCCTTGCTACTAGTTTTCTTAAGACGGCCTGAGTTTTAGGGGGAAAGTTTCTGCAAAAATAGGAAAATATTAAACAATGTATAACTATGAGAGACTGAAATAAGGGAGAAATAACAGAAAACTTGACGTCTCCTTCCTTTATTGTACGAAATGGTCATTTAGGTAGTGTATGTAGCCTGGGGCATTCACAAATCAGGCCTATTTGATTTGATGTAAATAGTTCCAGAAAATAAATTACATTCACAGCATTTCCTGAATGATTCACCGTGTTCAAAGCATTTTGTTTGAGCAGAGTTATATTTGCTATTCTAGTTAATCTTCTTTGCCTGTTAGAAAGGAGAAGCTGAAAAGATATATGAACATTTCATTCTATTTCCCGTGAAAGAAATCAAAATCAACAACAGGAATAACTATGAAAAGAGATTAAAATTAAGCTACACAAAAGACTGCAAGTACTAGGAAAATGGAATAAAAGTAACTTTACAGAAAACAAGATCAAATCCTAGAAGAAATAATAGAAAAAATCTAAAACACAATGTGAAAACAGCAGTGCTAGAAAGCAGAAATAAATGACTGGCTAGCTCCGGATCCTGGCAGTGGACAGGATAAGGCAGTTGATCATAGGTCACTGGTTCAGATTGGTTTCAGGTCAGAAGTGGCACGACTGAATTTTTGACTCTTTCAAAAATGTCTTCCTGGATCTGCCCCTGTGTTCTGAAACTAGAAATGAGACAGGAAAATGAACTGTTTTTTTCTTTTTGCTTCTTTTTTCTCATTTGCCTAACTTTCTCCACCACAGCTGACGTGCCCTCCCTGGCACTCAGGCTTGCAGCATTTTCACCATCTGTTACTTTCTGGTTTTCCCTGACCACCTTCTCCCTGAGCTCTGGTGCTGCTTGCTTAGTAGTATCTCTAAAATCTTCCCCTATCTCTCTCCTTTTTTTTTTTTTTAACTCACTCTGCTTTGTGGTAGACTCATTGTTCGGATATTTTAGGAAATTATAGCTAGAGCCTGTTTGCATTTCTTCTTCGAGCTGGGCATATTGGTGCAGAGAAGAGACTAAGGCTTTTATGTCTCTTTCCCCTACATCTTTTTCCTTTCCCCTTGAGGAAATGACTTGCATATGTGAGTGAACAGAAAGCTCTAGACTCCACCGCTGTTTGTAAGGCATTTTTCACCAGTAGAGCTGAATTTATTTAGTTTTTCATTTTGTTTTGCTTTAAACAATTTACATCTTAATTAGAGAGAGTAGAAACATAGTGAAGAGCAAGATAACAAGGGGAAAAGATGTAAAAGCTTCTCTAATTTGAAAAACGTAATTAGCCTACACCTAACTATATTGGCTGCCAGATGACGTACGATCAGGTGGTTTTGTGATATGATTAATCTTCACATTCCAGTTGGTTCTTTTGTTGAGGTTGAGTAATTAGCTGCAATTAATTGCACAAAAGGTAATGAGCAGTTTGCAGGACCAAGCATCACAGGAAGAACTATTGTTCGGGTTAAAATTTTGAACAACGTGAATCAGGTCAAATAAGGTATCTGATTATGATATCTGATTATGACTCCTTCTCTGGGTCAGGGTACGCAGTCTGTTAGTGGGCCAAAATTAACTTGTGTATCATATCAGCCAGTGTTATTTCTCATTTATTAATAGAAACAATACAGTGGAAGTATTGGAAGCCTTGGATTTAGCAGCTCCTTAAATGTAAATTGAAAAATATATCCTGGAGCCATGGGAGTAATGGGAAATGTAGAGAAGAAATCAGATTGTATACCAGATCTAAATAATGTGGCAGCTCCCAGACTATGATGATAAAGCTCCAAGCAAGAATGAAGAACAAATAGAAGCACTATCTTTATGAGCAATGGCTCAGACCTAAATCTATTTATAGCTAAGCCTTTTATATAAAGTGCTTAGGCTTAGCGATGAACACACAGGCTTGCTCAAGAGAACAAAAAACTGAATGTTTCTCATAGATTGAAATGATGTGAAGGGTCCACACATGGCAGACAGGATTTCTTTCTGGGTATAATAATTGGACTCTATATATACCACAGAAATTAAAATGATTTAAAAGCATTTTTTTCTCTCTATTCTGTTCTCCTAGGAACAGTCTTAAGGCTGCACACAAGCAACCAGAAGCATGTACTGTAGTGTCTGAGTTACAAAATTTCTGTAAATACACTTTCTGTAAAATGATCCGTTCCCATGCACAGAGAAGACAGTTGTAGAAAGAAAAGGAAACATTGAAGACCGCATTTAGATTTCCTCTCTGCGTTTAGGGAGGGCTTTCACTTGTTCTGTGAGACCTGGGTGCAAAGTGATCTGTCTTGATGTGAATAAAGGGTAAACAGAAGACTGGTATCCAGCTTGTTATAGGAGGTATGTAAATGTTGCTGTTGAATCTTATTTGGAATAAAAAGAAAATGCAAATTGTAATACAGTTTCCAGGTGATCTGAATAAGGCAGAGGGTGAGAATGGAATGATTTACAAACACAAACATACCCTAATAGACACAACTAAGGCACAGCGATTTCCTTCACAGAGAAAGTGCTAATTAAAGAATATTCAATGAGGAGAGCATTCTGCTGTTGAGAAAAAGTGAAGGTTATGGACCCCTCTGAATGTAAATAGCTCTGTATAATTATCTGAGCAATACTTAATTGCCAGTATCCTGGCTGCGTTGAAGTGCAGTAAACCGAGAAGACAAGATTCTGTTGAGCTGTTGAAATGGACTAGCTTCATAATGGAAACAGGAATATGAACCAACATCTGATCATTTATGTGATGTAATAGCTGGGGTCTAATTGCTTTTAGATGTTGAGAAAGGCACATCTTTGTTCCCACTGCCCTCACCTCAGCTTTGAGAAACTTTGCCTTAGTCACTCACACTGTGCCTGAGGGCTTCCTAGAGGCATTAAACTTGTGAGCCTCAGAAATGCAAATCATAATTCTTTTTTAAACTGACATTATTATACATAATCACAATGAAGACTGACAAAAAGCACATCCCTCCTCTTCACTGCTGTCACTGTGTTCAGTGAGAGTACTTCTCGAGAGTATGTGCTGCAGTTTTCTTACAGCATGTTTCAGAGCATTACAACCATGAACTATCAGGAAGGCCATTTCTCTGAGGCTTGAGCTACACGTGAAGGTGAACTTGCTCTTTATTCACAGTTCAGTCTCTTGCTACATCCAAATCTCTAAAGCATGCTTTTTTCTTCCATCAGGACGGCGATTTCCAACTTAACTGCTCCTACTTTATTCCTATTACTGTTTCTTCTTTTGATTTTCATACTTTGAGTCCATACAAAATGCTGGCAACAAACTTACACTCTTCGGACATTTATTCCTAGTTACTATTGTTCTACGTCACTCTTAGCTGAGGGAATTGGAGAGAGAAATGGAATAAATGATAAATGCAACATAAGAACCTGACAGACAGAGCCGATTTGACTAGAATACATCAGTCTCTGATTTCTGGAAAGGAAATCTGCAGGGCAGATACACTGATAACACTTTCCTGTTGGGAGCCAGTCATCTTTACAGTTTCTCCTAGATCATAATGATATTTAGTTCATATTTTTCTTTTCAGGTATTAGATTGGTTATCTGTCTCCCTATCCTCTTTCCCAGGGTCTATTTATGGCAAAGAGACAGGAAATAATTCCTAGGAACGCAGCAAGATATAAACTAGAGAGGAGTTAGGTCATTGTTACAAACACGATCTTTTGTTAATTCTTTTATCAACTCTACCTTTTTTTTTTCCTCTTCTTTGATCCACAAATGTCACTTGTTATATGTATTTTGTTAACCAGTCTTACATAGCAAGAAAGCAACAATGAATTGAAACTAGGAGATTCTGGCTTTGGCTGGCATTTTTAGTGGATTTATAAATCCCAGCATTTGATTTGCTGAGCTCCTTACATGATGGATATTTATAATGAGGAATCTTGGGAAACGTGGTTTTGGCTATAAAGCTTTCTTTGCTATCATTGTGCTTCCCTATTGAGCCTAGAACACTGTTAGCTCTCTAGCAGGTATGTTCTCATGATAGAGGAATGCAAGCTCCACAGCCTTTAAACCTCTTATTGGCCCATTTGTTCCTGGGTCCCAGGGATTATATTTCTCCTTTTTAATGGGTTTGCAAGACCAGTATTTTTTCATCCTGAAGGCTGCAGCATATTGTGAAGTTTCCAAGTTAGCTGCCAGATTCTAAAAGCTACTTGGTGATGGCAGCTCTGTGTGAACTTATTTAACATGTTGAGGTGATGCTCTACTGGTGTGGTCAGATTGCTTTTGTTTTCTTACCAGTCTCATGTAAAAGTCATTAAGGTTTCTCTGTCCTACACTGAAGTCTTCACCATAGATGTTTTGTGGTGATTTTGCAGTCACTTTACTGTGCCAAGCAACAAATTCTAGTTTTAGAGGAGCAAACATTGCTCTCTAAAGGATCAATGTTTGACTCTGCTGATGTGCTTTCAGCCTTCTCTGAAAAAATATGTAAGGTCAAGCATAAGAAACATGACTGCTTGTACTTGCCTCAGGGTAGAATTTAAGTGTACATCACTGTCTATCTCCTCACAATTTCCAGATGTCTTTCCTTTAGGAGAAAAACTGGGCACATTGACAAAGAAGGAAATAGCATGTTTGAGAAGATGGACAATGGGGGATCAGAACTGTAGAGTGTCTAGTGGAACTCCACTGTTGCTAAGTGTAGGCAAAAACATTATAAATCATTGTATCTCCACTGATCTCAGCATTTAACACAAAACAACGTTCTAACCCAATGTGCCCCATATTTCTGCTATGAGGTGGCAAACACAGTTATGTCCAAGGTGAAAAACGTGTTTTAGTTACTTATATGGATTGTAGAGTCAAGGTCAGCGGCAGCACCTGTTTCAGGGAAAGCAATATGACTTTGTATGTAAAGTGACTGAATCTGTTGCAAAAGCAATCACTTCACCAATATGTGATTGGATAGAGATGAGTCTGAAACAGCAGCAATTGGATGGGTGAGTCAATATGCAAAAAGCTCAAGAAATATCATTCTCTTTTTTAATATTGGTGGGAAAAGGAAAGCTCAGGATGGATAATTTCTGCTTGTAAATAGAAATGATGAGGAAATGTAGCTATCTGTGTTTGTTGATATGAACTAAAGCAGAAGATGAAACACCCTTTCCTTTCTCCACAACAAAACATTATATGCATCCCTTCAGACATAAATAAAAGGCCTGATTGTCTTCTTACGTAGGTGGAAATCAGGCATGATCTTGCTGGAGTCACTGGAATTACACCAATGATGTAAGTTGTTGTTCTCAACATCAGAATCAAGACCTGAAAATTGACGAGACTGATCAGTTTGCTGGATACTGACAGGCAGATTATCCTAAACTATTTTTGTCTCCCTGAATTATTCTTGCCTTCCATGAATGGTTTCAAAGAACATTTTATATCCACTAAGTGGAAAAATTTTTCTTCCTGAGTAAGGCAAGGCCTGGAACATAATGTTTCCAAATTAATCATGCAGCTGATGTTACATAAACGCTGTGTTAAACTAAGAACATTATTTGTAATTCCCTTAGAAAAGAAAGTGGGATAAGCAACATCTGTATGTGCTGTTCCTCCTATGCCCTGACAGAAATCATACTGAAAGAAAGAAGTGACAATAAGTCCAACTGAGCTCCCTCTTACTTCATTTGGGCATTGATTCTCTCAGTAGTGAAGAATTGTATTTGTATTTAAGTATCTTTCTGTCTGTCTTACTAAATGAGTCTTCGGAGTACTCTGTAAGCACACGAGGCAGTGAAGAACGTCCTCATGCTTTCAGTTTCTAAAGTAGTACTGTAATATTTCAGTGTATTCTTTGGAGTCCAGAGACAGAGAGAGAGCAGCTGGCAAAAAATTTGTATGAAATAATTACAAAGCCGTTGAATGGCACTAACTCTGGATAATGCAAGAAAACAAGCAGTAGTTATTACTATAACATATTTATGCAGTGTTTTAAATTTATTTACTCTTTTTAAGCAAAAGCAAGTGCATGTTTTCAGGCTAAAGAGCCTACTATCACAACATAAGGTTGGTATGATTGAAATAGTTATTTTTTTCAGTGCAGTAAATAAGACAAAGCTAGCTGGGAAAGAAAAGATAGGCTTAAAAAGAAACCTGCTAGTTGAAAGAAGAAAATTTAATTAAATATTAGTGAATGTAAGATTATGTGGCACATTCTAATCCTCAATCCAATTTACCTAACTCTCTGTATTCAGAGGTACTTAATTGACTGGAAAGTGGAGAGTATTTAAATGGCATAACTAGATGTTTTTTTTACATTTCAGGAATTTAATGAAGGGGAAGGGAAGGGAAGGGAAGGGAAGGGAAG
>VZSZ01002465.1:70420-113582 GCA_013398815.1 Ibidorhyncha struthersii
ATTCTTTTTAGAGTGTGATTAATTTGTTTATTTGTTTTTGTTTTGAGACCAGAATAGGTAGTGTTGTAATAACAAGGATGGAGACTGCTTTTTTGTGTACTCAGTGGTTCTGCCGCATAACCCTGATTAGATGGCTAGTGTGTATATCATGGCATATGCAGAGAAATAAGCCTACCAGATTTTCTGCTGGAAATGTCAGGTGGATAGAGAATTGTAGAAGAGCAAACTCTTTCTACAAATTTTAATTACTTTTCACAAAATGTCTTTTTCCCACAGAATTGTTTGGCTTTGATCGAGAAGATTAAATGTTGAAAGCTTGATTAATCTCAGTTTGGATATAGAACTGCCATGCCTCATCTGAACTCTTTTGTTCATCTTAACAGTATTGTCCATGAAAAAATATGTTTAGGATCACCAGGAGGAGGAATCAGAATGCATTGTGGGAGATTGAAGTATGAAATAGAGAGATAAAGATATAGTAGAAAAAAAAACAATATGAAGGTAGATTCATGATCAGGAGTGAAGCCTGTAGTATTAGCTTCCCTATTGTCTTCTGTTGAACTTCCTTAACACCATCTTGTTGTCTAGATCATATTCATGTTTATTAGAAATTTGTGCTGGTATGTCTACATATGTATATGTGTACATGTATGTCTACATCCTTCATATGCTGTGTTGACCAGAAGATGTGTGACCATGTTAGCAAAGATAAAAACTACTTACAGGTCAAGAACTTGGTGCCGTGCTCAGGTTCCCATGTAGTTTCTGATTAAGGGTGGACCTAGTTGTATTTCACTGGTATGTGTTCAGATTATGTGTTTGAGACAAACCCATTTCTACCTGTTTCTAACCAGCTGATATTTCTGCTGATGTTCTTCCTAGGTTAGCTAAGAGATTCCCTGGAAACTCCACAGCCTTCATCTACTGATAAATCCCTCATAAAGGCAAATTTTCTCAGCTTCGCTAAGTTTTCTTGAAATCAGGTTAAAATGATTGCTAAGTGGATGAACTTCAGTCTTTGTTACAAGCTGTAAAATGTTTTATGACAAAAAGCCCTGAACAGACCACAGGCTTTGAAATCAATGTTTGATTTTAGGGATGTAAATTTCTCAATAAATAACTTCATCATGCAGCTACACAGGGGAAGGGATTAGTAACTTGTAATTACATGCAGCACCTGCTGAACCACCTCACAGATTACAGTAAAATGCTACTGTAGGGCAGGTGAGTTCACTGGCTCTGCTGTGGCCAGGGCCATGAGCCATGCGAGTGCCTGCTGTCTCTCACCCCCCAAGCTAACCACTTCATGGGAAAATTCCCTTCCCCTCCCCACCTTTTTTTTTAAATCCAATGTCTTTATTTATTAATTTATTTAGTGGCAAATAACTGTAGAGAATACTCAAATGTTTGTAGCTGAGGTGACTCTGAAGACATTTATTTAGGGCCATTAAGACTCACCATACAACTACAGGGCTGTAAATCACACCATATGGAAATGGAGCCTCAGGATAAAGTCAAGTAAAATATTTCTTTTCATGAAGCACATGTTTTACTCCTTTTTTTGGATGTCTACTATTAGATGAAGTTAAAGTCTTACATACTACTTATATGCTAAGTACTGTACAGGTCCCTGCCCACATGACAGAGGATGAAGTGCTGAGCAATACTACTCTGAAGAAACTGAGCCTTCCCGGTACCTCTCTGTGCAAGGTCTATGGTTTATTTACACACACAAAGAAATCTCATGGTCATGCCTGTTTAAGAAAATATATGTAATTATAGACGGAATACAGAGCTCCTATAAATCTGAAACTACTTAATCTCATCCAGTGCCTCCTAGAGCCTACTCAATTCATAGACTTCTTGATGATCAGAACTAAGAGGTTAAAGGTGAATTCATAAAAGCCTGACAGTGTCTATGTCTGTGACCAGGATACAGCAAGGCAGAACTACTCAATAAGCCTCCTCCAGATACCACATACAAAAACATCTTTAGTGCCAGTGGTCTGTACATTTGAGTACAATACTGCTGTACTTCGTAGTTCAGGACACAGCTTGCTTCCTCACCAGTATCTCTCCTTACCTTCTTGTGTTTGTAATAGTGTAGGTAGCCATTATGTTTTAGCACAAACCACCTCTTTCTCCAGCCCTTCAGTATCGCTGACTGCGTTCGTTTATGCAAATATCCTCGGCAGGTAGGTCTGGGGGTGTTAGGGTAACGGCTGATATCTGATCCCACCACCATAGTCAGGATATCAGGGCCTAAAATATTACATGAACAATGTGAAAACATGCATCAAAACTATAAACCAGCCTGTCAATATTTTTGAATACCCCTGTAGGGTATAGAGAAGGAAGGCAGTATTCTATCCCATGCCCTTCTTCTCCCAATGTAGCTTCTATCAAGCAGAAAAGCAGCCTAGGAAATGATGAATTTAATCAAGCAATATTTGGCTTCCTTTTAACAGAAATTCAGGAATGAAACTGATTTTGTGTTGAGGACTGGTAATGGAACCAGCTATCTGAAGACACCTCTTAAATCAGGTATTGTGACCTATCTTTGCAAGCAGCGTCTTAGGTGCTTGCATATTTTATCACTTTAGAAAAGTGGTTGGATTTCATTGCTCAAATGGGTGTATATAAATCAGAGTTTATAAAAAAAATTGCCAAGAATTTTCTTAGGGGCACCTTCAGTCTCTGTTATCTTACATATGCCTTGAGAATTCTTTCTTTTCCATGCCTTGGAGTCTACTAACCTTTTCCGCTATCTGCCCCTCACTGAGGGGGCTTTCTGTTGGAAGCTAACTTGTGCTAAAGTGTCTGCTTATCATTTGCAAAAGGTAATTACTCAAAGGAGATGTTAGGTTGCAAGATTGTCTACAAATGCATTCTTGCTATCAACAACGAGGTACCATTTCATAATATTTGCTGAAGCTATCAATAAATCTATGCTTTGACCCTAAAGGCTTGAAATTCTGATTATATGAGACAACAATCCAGAGCAGGCAGCAACGCCTCAAAGAGGACTGAGAAATGTGACTATGACACATTTTCATTTGCAAAATGTTTGCTGGATTTCTCTTTTGGCGACATTTGACTTTGGGAATGCTGTCTGTGTGCCAAGATTTAGGCCAGGGGGTGTTCTCTGAGGAGTTAAAAATACCCAGTAATCAGAGATTTATCTACAAAAAGATTCTTAAATGTAACAGTGTGAATGGCACCTTTATAATTAAAGAACTTGGTATGTGTTGAGTTAAATTTGTCACTGTCTTGTAAAAGCATTCTAATTTATTGAATTTCCTGTGAGCTCTTGTCAAAACCATATCTGGGATAAATAAAAGAACTGTAGCAGATTAACATTCAGCACGCAAACATGGGTATCTTTGGGGTTTAGTCACCACAATTCTAGGAAGAACATGCATGACTAATGTCGCTCATTCTTTGTTTCTGTGGTGCTGCAAAAGGATGCCTCATGAAATAACCTCTCTGCTCTCCTGACTAGACTTCGGGTCTTGGCCACACAGGAATTACTACTGGGTGCACTGAAACAAACTGTGAAGCCTCTCCCTGAGGAAGAAAATGGGATAAATAAGGTATTGGTGTCTCTGCAGTCACTTTCAGGAATTTCTCCGTCACTTTCTTTAAGGCAGGAGAGCCAAAAGCATTACTGTCACATGTGCTCCTTGAGGAATATCTTGTCTGTTTTCTTCTGTGTTTCTAGCAAGGTCTAGATAAAAAGGCAATACTACTGTATTAAATACTAATGCATTAAACTGTTAATTAAGACTTTTGTTGCATCCATCATCCAACTTGCGTAGATGTATTTGGAGCATTGTACAGCAATGCTAACCTATCCGTGTAATTATAATTATTATCTCAAATTTACCTTTCCTTGCCAGATTGGCAGCTTCTGAATGTGGCATGCTGCTGACATCAGTTCCATTGACTGCTATCAAAATATCCCCGACCTGAAGCCCTGCTTCTTCAGCTGCACTGTCTGGAATAAAAAAACTCATTTTATTTAGAGTTAGGATATCAAGCATGTCTATGTAATCAAGCTTTTCTAGTAAATCAGGTATCTGTCCAACCAGTCAAGGATTATGCTTTGGGGCCTTTGTGACATCAACTTGGAGGTGGAACAAGTTTTTCTGAGCAACCTGTTAGTTGTCTGTAAATGAGACTTCAGGATTTAGGTACTGGATCAACACTAGATAATCACTGGCAGCGGAGAAATTTCATTAAAAATGCCGTTAGGACTTAAATGCTTTAAGACGCAAATGCATTTTAGTATCTGAGGGTTTTGGCTTAAAGGGCAAACAAAGATCTGGTGCAATGTTCAGTAAGGACAGTAGAAAAAACATCTATTATTCTGGTGAGCTTTGAATTTAAGACAAAATGACTGCTCTCTGTGCAGTCTCTGTTTCTTTTGCTGGTTAATAGAATTTGGCTACAGTATTTTGTGGGTTTTGTCTTTAGGAGGAAATGACATACTAAGTTAACAAAGGTTCAGTGAAGGAGGAACTGAATCAGATTTGTTAATATATCAACCTTCTGTTTATTTGTTAACTGTTGCAAAGCGTGTGCACTTCTAATAAAATAGGGCTTGGACACATGCCAGCCAGGAATGGAGGTAAATTAGGGAAGTGATAAATATGCTCCCTTCACGAGGACCAATACACAGTTACTTAAATCCCAGTTACAATTTCTTGGACACAGTTTTCCCCTTCTTATTTATAACTAAACAATCCTAATCTACTGCGAAAAAAATGTTTTTGGAAAATACTGTTCCATGTCCATACTATTTAATATAGATTTTGAAAGAGTTTGTACCCTATCATGTAGTAAATGTGATCGTTCAGTGAATTTCTGAGGATGTTTAGAAGCTGTAGGGAAGATATTAGTAAAAGCTTAATAATAAACAGGCACAAAAAAGCTGTGGTTCACCCTCACATGTATTACAAATCACTTGCAAATTTGAAAATGACAGCACATTTGGGTTTGTGCTGGCCTTGAGGATTTCATACAAGATTTTATGATCATAAGTAGTCTTTAAAATATTATTAAAATAATGTTTCAGTGTGCAACCAAAGAGGGATAGAAATGCAATTTTTATGTTTAATTAAATGAGTCATATTTTGAGAAAACCGAATTTACTAGAAGTTTGTCCGTAAAAAAGAATACACTTTTTTTGTTGCTGTTTTACACACATACATACAAATGAACTTAAGAGGACTGATACACAATATGAGTAGCTATTTTGCTATACGTAATTTTAATTAGTAGGTTTCAGGGTTAAATTGGTAGGTATTAGGGCTAACGTTGTAGGCATGACCTTTTATTTATATTTAGGTAAAAAACTTTACCACATTCTAATTAGAAATACCTCTTCTGAGGTTTGGTATAAGAACACTAAGGCAATCTGTATGTTAACAATTGGTAAATAATCTAAAACTTCTAAGGCTAGAGAAAAAAACATTTCTTAGCAACAGAGATAACTTTGTGTCAATAGGTACTGAAATTCCCAGCAATCTGATATTAAAAGCTAGTTGTCCAAGCACACACACATTATCACATTTGCGCTATTTAAAGTACAAGTAATTTTGAGCTGTTTTCTTAAAATAATAAGGAATAAATGATACTGGTCTTAACCTTTTAGTCGAAAGTACATTCTAATAAGATGAGCAGAACAACGTTTTTCATTCAAAATTACTTTCTCGGATTCACAGTAAAACACTTTTCACATAAGTTATACTATGATGATTATTTAGTCTCAAGGTCTATAAAACAAATAATGTTCTGGACTAAAATTAAGTTTCAGAATGAAGAACATTACTCAGCCACTTTAGCCACAATTTAACCTTACTAAGTCCTTTGTACTGTATTCTGTAGGCAAAGGTTTTTTAGATTTACAATATTGGTAAAGCTTCAATTGATAATGGAAACTCCTGGTTGTATTCAGACATGTACAAACACAGAATGATCTCTAGGATCCAGTATCAAAAACATTTTTATTTTCATGTAGTTTACAGTAAAAGATTACAAGATCATTTGATAAGCAATTAGGCGTAGCCATATAGAAAGTAAAGCAACAACTTCCAACATTTTCCCTTATTTCTTTTGAACAGGTCTGTCCTTTGCCTGAGTTCCTCTTCCGGACTGAGGGTTTTATTTTTAGTATTTAATAAAGAGAACATTTGGTCTGAGGCAACAAGTTAGAATGACTTTTAGAACTGAACAGCAGCATCATGCAAAAAGTATGACTAAGGTATAAATCCAACTATGTTCAGATCTTAAGATTTCTAATACATGGGTTTCTAATACAAGTCTTAAAGTGTTGACCTTTTCAGATATGTAATTTTTTTTTTCTCTGCATGTTGTTCCCTTGTTCAGATTTCTGGCTTTTCTGATCTTTCCTAATGGAGTTTAATGATGACCCTATTTAGTAGCTCAGCAGGCAGATTTTAAAATTATGGGTTCAGCTAATGGATTCATAGGTGTCTGAATTCACAGGCTTTCTCATAGTTGTCAGGAAGCTGGACAACATAATACATAAGGCTGGTAAAGTGACAGAGGTAGTCTTAGATGTCTTGCTAGGGGGCACGCACTAGCATTCTTGGTCTAGGATGACATTTTTCATTCTATCTTCCTTTGGTAATAGAAATCTATCAAAGTCCCCTTCTGCTCCTCTAATTCTACTGTGTCCATCCTGAGATGCAGAGAGCAATACTGCAAGCAGTACTCTAGACTTCGGTGAACCAAGGTTTCAGGTAGCAGCAAAATGACTCTGACTCCCTGTGTCTCGTTCTCACTGCTGTCACTGATGAAGCCAGCTTTTAGCCAGATTTGTAAGCTGCCATTGCACACAGAGCTGATGATTTCAGAGACCTTCCAGTGGTTACTGCCAAAATCTCACTCCTGAGCATAACTGCCAATACCATTTCTCCATCATGTAGGCATGGTATAGATCATTTATCTCTACAGGCATTATCTTACACTTCACCTTTGTTGAAACTCATCTGCCACTTTTTTGCTCACTGACTCAGTTTTGTGAGATTCTTCTGGAGTTCCTCACAATCATCTGACTACCCTGCAGAAGTTAGCAGCTCACCTGCTAAGATTTATAGATTGCTTGATGGAAACCCATCCAAGAAGAAGCGTCCCCAGGTAATATGACTTTGGAAACGTTGTTATGAGGAACACTGCATCCTACATTTCATTCTTAAAGGCCTGTTGTCATTAACAGATGTCAGTTACCAGAAGTTTTGGACTTTACATCTGGAGAGAGGCTGGATGCAGGCACTTGCATAAGGTATCAACTGGCATGGGGAAGACACAGAAGAGTGGAGTCCCGTTTACCCACAGGCATATTGGATCCCTAAGATAGCTTGTCATGAGCAGTTCAAGGACATTTTATTAAACACCTTACACCCACTAATTATGGATATTATTTATGTACATCTATATTATATATTATTATAAACCAGATGTTCTCTATTATGTAGATCATATTACTAAATAGTATATATTTGTTTTCATAAATTTTCATAGGAGAAGTTAACTAGCGCAAACACAACTTACTTGTGTCAACTTCAGTCACAAGGATAGGCTTTGAGAACTGGATCCTGAAACCCCAAGGGTAATTGCCAGTTCCTTTGGCGATCTTCACCGTTCTTTCACGAACTGCAAAACAGGAAAAAAGACAACCCTTGCTCCCTAAAGTCAAGTTCAATTTCGCAAGCAGCATCCTGTTTAAAAAGCTTCTTATCTGTAGGCACTGACAGTCACTGATTCTGGAAATGGCTGGGATGCTTTCACTATCACTCCTAGCTGTTTGGTGCTGCTCCTCTGCCAGTGTGTACCCTCCTCGCCACCACTGATCAAATGTCATTCATGTTAGGGCAAAGACAGACAGCATCAATGAAATGTACTTTTGTCAGTAGTTTAAGTTAAGTGCCCAGACTTTGCAATGAAGAGGTGGAGAAGTGTTCAGATATTCCACTCTACCGACAGTATTCTAGGAGAGAAAAGTACTCCTGGTCTCTGTGCTAGACATCTAAGCTGCAAATACAAAATACACTCTAAATTCTCAAATGAGCTTAAATCTGTTTCTAGTAGTTTCATTCTTTTTATATTTTAGAAGGTCTCTATCTTTTGGATACCAATTATTTCTTTTCCTTTTGTCCACCCTTCCATGTCCACTCCCCACTCACAGTGCCTCCCAGTCCTCCAGTCCAACCCTCCACCACACTGGCACCTCCTGCTGTACCCATGTGAAATGTCTTTCAAGTCAGCAGAATTTAACACGTAAAAGGATCATTCTCAGTAAAAAGGAAGGTACTGGAGCATCTTTCTTATGAGAAAAGGCTGAGGGACTTGGGTTTTTTTAGTCTAGAGAAAAGAAGACTGAGGGGGCATCTTATCAATACTTATAAATACTTAAAGGGAGAGTGCCATGTAGGTGAGAACACTTTTTTCAGTGGTGCCCAGTCACAGGACAAGAGGTAACAGGCAGAAACTTGAACATAGGCAGTTCCATCTAAGTATGAGGCGGGACTTCTTCACCTTGAGGGTGGCAGAGCACTGGAACAGGCTGCCCAGAGAGGTTGTGGAGTCTCCCACACTGGAGACATTCAAAACCCACCTGGATGCTGTCCTGTGCAACCTGCTGTAGGTGATCCTGCTCTGGCAGGGGGGTTGGACTAGATGATCTCCAGAGGTCTCTTCCAACCCTGACCATTCTGTGATTCTGTGACTCTGTGAAGATCAGGCTCTAATTGCCTACTTCCAACATTCTCTCAGGGTCTAGTAGTATTATTGTGTCTCAAATGTTCTGGCTTGTTAGTAAATCTTATCCTCATGAAGGACTTCAGTGTAAATTTAAATATTCAGAGTGTCTGCTTTTGATCATTTGACTGTCTTACTATGTCTGTTTAATGGAGGCCAATTTCATAATAACTTATGACAGCTGTTTTGTCTTTAAATTGTGCACAATTTTGAAGTTAGAAATTGCTTTAAAGGTTAGTTTTCTAGCAGGCCAATTGACGTTACCTGTCTAAAAGAGCGTAGATACTTCAATACCTACTATAACTATCTTGCTGGACTTCTGAGTTCTTCCCTGGGAGAACAGGCAATCAAAATGGCTCTCCAGAATATTCTCGTATATTTTAAGGGAGGTTTTTAATATCTGGAAATTTATAGAGGATGTTTGTTTTCTCTCATATTGTGAATGATTAATGAGCTTCAGCAAAGAACTATCTCCTGGAAAGATACAGGGGTGTTTCAGTTTGTCTTAGTTCTTTGAACTGTGTTACTTTTCAGTAACTTAACATTTGAAAAGTGAAGTAAAACCTCCCATCCTCTTGCAAAAGTTATTCACTATATGTGTTTGCATGACAGGCTTTAAACTACAAATAGAACAACGCTTCATACCCATAGGGAACGTGATTTCTTTCTTTCTGGATCTACCATGTTTGAAAGTTTGAGGGAGAACAGATTTTACGACCATTATAATACTTTATGTCCGTAAATAGCTCTCTGTGATTTTGCCATGCTTGAAGAAGCTATAAAATTACACTGTTTCTACCCTTATCATGCAGCAAGAGATGAGGTTTAATTATGACCTTTTAGCAGTATCAATTTTGTCAAGTAATTACAATATTTTGCAAGACAACAGCTAAATTAGATTTATTTATTTATTTTTTATAACCTCTTAGCTTCTTGGATTGCTATTTTTCCTGTCTTCAGCATAAGCATCCAGCATCTTCTCCAAAACGCTGAATCCCTGGAATCCTCAGAGTGCCCCAAATAAATACAGTTTTATGACATTTATTACCTGTTGCTTCAGCCAACTTACTTGCCACTGGTCTAGGCCTTTTGCTGAGACATCTAGGACTGTTATCCGGAGAAACATCATCTCCTCTGAAAACCCAGGAAGCAGAATGAAAGTTTTCTGTATAAAACCCTCTGTCCTCGTTTTCAGAATGTATTCCCAGATCTACTGACCGAGCATCCTCTGAATTTACTGTCACGAGAATAAAACAAGTAAAAGTAATGTCAGTAGGGAAAATGCATGAAGAATAACAGACCTCAGCCAGTCAGCATGGAGTAAGTGCCACATGCTTCTTAACGAACTGTTTGTAATGTCTGTACTTAGTTCTGCAATTTTGCTGCTGTTAAAGGGGCAGTCTGCAAAGATGTCCAAATATAATATCACAATATTGGATGCTATTGCATATTGAACTTGAATGCCAAGTGCAAATAGTCACAACAGGAGCTGTGCCTCTTTAAGAGAAGTCTGGTTTTTGTCAATTGTTAAACTTTCTTATGTGGCCCATTTGATTAGTAAACCAAACAAGTTTTCTAGAAATTTAGTATGAGTTCACAGCATATGGGAAGACAAAAGAGAGGCTGAAAACTAACTGGCATGACTCAGGTAATGATGACTGTATTTGCTGTGTGCTTAATCTCAGCTCTTCCAGATGTGTGTATTTAGTTTTATTAAAAAGGAGATGAGGAAAGGATAGTTTGGTTGGTTTTGTTTCGGGTTTTTTGTGTGTGTTTGGTGGTTTCTTTTTTAATATTGAACTTCTAGCTTCTCCTAGGCTGTTGAATATTTGTATGATGTTACATGTGTTATCATGAGGATTTTCAGATTCCTATTTTGTATTAATTTACATTCACAACATCTTGCAATGAGTCCACTGGGTCAAACCATATCACCCACGTTAACATGGAGATGAAGGAGAGCTCTAATTCTCTGCTAAAGGAAAAAGCAGTAATGTTCAGGCTCACAAGGAGATAGGACAACAGGCAGCTGGCTGTGTGACAGGCAGGCTATAAACAGCGGTTTGTGGAGAAAAAGGCTATGCAATAGTATGACAACTTCCCAAGCAGGCCAGGAGCTGGAACTTCAAAGTTAAAACTGGATGGTGAAAGGTATATAAGAGACCATCGGAGACTGTGCTAACAGATAGACTGAACAAAATGCTTTAGTATAAATTGCCTGAGAGGAGAAAAAAAATATCATATTCCTGTCAGTACAAAATGCCTGGTATACTGCAGCTGGGTTTAATGCATCTGGAGAAAGGATCTGTTTGCTTTGTTTATCCTGTGTTTGATGTGGCAGCTATGCAGAATGATTTCCGGTTTCAAAACAGAAAAGATAAAAATTAACCTTTATTTAGCTTTGTTCAGCAAGTTACTTCCTGAGTACATGTGAATGGCAGTCTTTTTTCGCTTGGACAGTTTGCTTAACTGTCTCTATGTAGACAAATACTTCACACCAACTGGCTTTCTCCAGAAAGTATGAGATGGCACGATTAACTGTATAAAAAGATGGCACGATTAACTGTATAAAAAGTAACTGGTAAATAAACAAAACTAAACAAATAAATAAACAGTACTAGGCTGATATGTTTAAAGCACATCTTAGCTTGCTACTATGAATTTATAAATTCAGAAAACCTAGACTAGCACCAAGCAATTCAGTACAGCACAGTATTTTGCCAGTTTAATATTGAATTGTTATGACTGTAGTGGAGTTTAAAATGTGGCAAATAGGCAAAACCAAAGAAACAAATGCTGCCGTGCTGGCATTATGGAGTTATGCCAAGACATTTCTTAAATGTCTTGTAACCTCTTCCCTCCTTGAGCTTTCAGCACAGAGAACAAACTGAGCAGTTAATGAGTGTCAGGAACAAGCTGAAGTTCTTCTCAGCTGCTGGAAGTTGCTGCATTTAAGGGGCTGCTGTTTCCAAATGTTGATTAGAGTTGCCTCCAGTCTGCAAACACCAGGGAACAGCCTACCTATCAAAGCAAAAGGGACTGAAGTTCTAGGCCTGTAGCATCCTATTCAAAATTATTAGATACCGGCATTTGTCACAGACTTGTCTGCTCGCTCACCTGTTCTGGAGACCACTTCAGGTTCATGTCATTTGCTACCTAAAACTTCATCTCAAGGAAAGCAATTCTAGCTTTTGCAAATTGTTGGTTTTTTTTTCTGGTTGGTTAGTTTTTTTTTTATTTTGTATTTTCTCAGTGAAACCAGCATATGCCTGATCTAGTAAAATTTATGGTCCAGCTTTATATTCAAGAGACATTACTGTTGAAATTAACAGACAGTTTATCTTGGTGTATGTGTCTTCTGGTAGGTTTTTTGAGCTCTGGTGGTTTGACATGGTAACTTTCTAATCTCCTTGCAGTGGACTTGACTCTGTCTTAGGGGCAAAGAATGGAACCTTCTGCCAATAAATAGCTTTTTCATTTTCATGTGAAATGTCAGTTATTTCTGCTGCTTTGTTAACTGGCATTAAAAACTCAGGGATTGACTCAGATGTCTTATAAAATTCAATAAGGCAAAGTGCAGGGTGCTGCACGTGGCTTGGGGTAATCTGAGGCTGGGCAAAGAACAGATTGAGAGCAAACCTGAGGGGAAGGACCTGGGGGTGTTTGTTGATGGGAAGCTCAACGTGAGTCAGCAATGTGAGCTCCCAGCCCAGTAAGCCAACCGTGTCCCAGGCTGAATCAAAAGAAGTGTGCCCAGCAGAGCGAGGGATGTGATTCTGTCCCTTCTACTCCACTCTGGTGAGACCCCACCTGGAGTACTGCATCCAGCTCTGGGTCCCCCAACATAAGAAGGACATGGACCTGTTTGGAGTGGGTCCAGAGAAGGGCCACAAAGAGGACTGGAGGGCTGGAGCACCTCTCCTCTGAAGACAGGCTGAAAGAGTTGGGGCTGTTCAGCCTGGAGAAGAGAAGGCTCTGGGGAGACCTTATGGCAGCCTTCCAGTACTTAAAGGGGGCCTACAAGAAAAATGTGGAGGGACTCTTGATTGGGAAGTGTAGTCATAGGACAAGGGGTAACAGTTTTAAACTGAAAGAGTGTAGATTTAGGTTAGGTATTAGGAAGAATACTGTGAGGGTGGTGAGACACTGGAACAGGTTGCCCAGGGAAGTTGCAGAGGCCCCATCCCTGGAAGTGCTCAAGGCCAGGTTGGATGGGGCTTTGAGCAACCTGGTGTAGTGAAAGGTGTCCCTGCCCATGGCAGGGGTGTTGGAACCAGATGATCTTTAAGTCCCCTTCCACCTCAAATCATTCTATGATTCTACGAGTCTATCATCTGAATATAGGTGGCTAGTACCACATTAGGTGCCTTAGGGTATCTCACTTGCTGTCCAGCTGCTGCTTCAAAAAAGCATGGATTCCCTATAGGTCATGTATCTCAGATCCCTATTGGTGTCCCAGCTGGCAACTGACACCTATGTTTAGGTAGTGAATTGGGGCCCCGCTGATGTAGGACTTACCTCTTCAGTACAGAGACAGAATATATATATACAGTTTGTTTTGTATTGGACCTGCACTGAAGTCTTATAGTTGTCAGTCTTCCATAGGTTTGCATTTAACCTTCTTCAAAAAGGAAGTTATACATCTACAAATAAAATTTTCTTACCAAAAGTAACAATTATAGCAGAAAATATTTCCACAGGGAAGTGCACATTTCTTCATCTGTACAAAGTACTTTTTACATTACTAAAATAGCAAAACAGGAAGCAAAGGCAGTGTGAAGTAAGAAGTACCACATATGTTCTCTCCTAGACTGTGCAACCCTTGCTTGGGGACTCCATCTGCATGAAATGTAAATTTATTAAGAAGTTCATCTTTAAAATTCCTTCCCATGTGATTTAAGCTGATGAGTTTCATACAGGCTCAAGCATATGGCAAGGTGACAGATTTCTTAATGAGACAGTTACAGGACTAACTGTTTCAGTAACCGGAGGGACACTGAAGGACAAACTAGGCAACAAGCCTAAAGATAAAAGGTGGAGCAGGTGGCTATCTTAGTAAGGAGAGAAGGAATCCCAGCTCATCATGGCTTTGACATAAGCAAAGTAGGCATCAGGATTATGATTTCTCTACACCCTCAAAGCTGCAGCTATAAGTGATTACCTCTTTATCTGTGCCTAGAGCTTGTCTTAACATTAATGGCATATGGACAAGGATGGTACAATCAACTTTTTTCCAGTCAGATTGTTTGCTTGGTTATATGAAGGAGAGAGAATACTAACTCCCATAGTAAGAATAGTTCAATTGAATAAAATAAGCTTGCACATGATAATGACTAAGACAGAGACTCAGGTTATGAACTGATGATCAATTTCCATAGCTGAAAAGCCTGCCAGAGTGTCAATCACTCGAAGGAGAAACAATACAGTTGTAGGACTAAAGTACTCACTTGATCCCTCAGTGATTGTGCTGTTTATGGAGCTTCCTCCAGTTGAACTGCATTTTTTGCTGTCTTTGAACTGTTTCCGTCTCCTGGCCCACTGGTCTATTGCTTCTTCTTGGGAACTATCACTTGCTCTGGTGTCTTTCATCAAAGGTAGCTTTCTGGTTTTATTCATTTCTGATTTCAAGTCTAAATTATAACAAGACAGTGTTTGTGAGGAATGTGTAAGACAACTTCAGCAATTATACCGTTTAAAATTTCCACATTCTAACTACAAGAATAACCCAACCAAACATACAAATGAAAACACCAAATAACACTGAAAATATTCATAAAGTACATATTTTAGACTAATTGAGGTCTTGATGGAGAGAAAAGTACATGTGATTACCTTGTGGTACTTGTATCTGTAGTTAAATACATACATAGCCATTTATATGGAACCATTTTTATACAGAAACATGTACATTTCTCATGGATTTTGTTTAAATGTGTTCATACATTTTTGAAGTGGTCACTATGCAGATATATAAAGTGCTACTTAAACATTAAAAATCTTGCAAATAAAAGGAGGCTGTATCTTTCTACTTTAGCTTTCTTTCTAGGTAGGGCAGTATAAACTTGTTTGTTGTATTACCATTTTAGCTGAAACAACTGGAAAACAGACTTTGTGTTAGATTGCATTCTGAAAATGCAACTGTACCCACTGGCAAGGGCAGACAGGGAGAAAGTGAGTCCAGCATCAACAGGCTCCCTAGAGGACTGTGTAAGTGCTCTCTTGGCTCAATAGCCTCTTTCTGGCTTCTGTCAGATCTCCATCACAGACTTGTGTCACTGAGCCCCTTTTCGAGAGCAGCTGACTATTGCAGAGTCAGGAAACTGATTTCTTGTAGCACCCTTTGCATGAGTCCTTGCCCCTCTGATAATAACTGAGCTCCCACAACACCAGCAGACTTCTAGATTGCCTGGGCTTCTCTCCCCCATCCTGTTTACAACATTTGCATCTGTTTTCTCCTCTGTTCTAGATGCTCTCACTCTTTGTTGAAAAATGCCACATTTCCTTTCTAGTGTCACTGAATTACCGAGCACAGGAAGTCCCACACTGCCCCTTGTGCCCGATGTCTTGACTAAGTAGGATGGTATTCCCATATTACAAGTGGACTTTGATTCATATTAATGACTTTTAAAACCTTAAATACTGATACTTCTTTCTGGATATACACATTTACTCATCTAAGGTAGGACCTCCACAGCATTTCTAAGAATAACACAAATAAATAGAAAATCAAAATACAACCGTAGACCAAAAGAGGGCCAAAGCTACAGACCAGCTAAGGTGATAGGTAAGAGAAAGAACACATGTAGATAATTCCAAGCAAGGGGCAAAAGGGAAGAGGAGAGAATATAATCAAAATGCATGAAATAGCTACATCTCATGTCTGTGCTGTGTGTTTAACCACTGAGGTCTAATGTATGGGGAGTCAAGGTTTTTGAGCATGCAGGCTTCCTTTGGTGTCTTCTTTCTATACCTTGTTCTATTATTGTTTCCATTTAATTAATTCTCTTTATTTTAGTATTTTTTGTTATTGATCTATATAGCAACAGCTACCTATATAGTGTATCTATGATGTAGTGTATACAGACTTCAGGTATTTTTGAAATTTCCATTACCAGTGCCAAAGAAGACAACCTTGGAGGACATATCAGTATTTTCTGCAGACATTGTGAACTAGAGAGATTATTAAAAATTTTTTGATGTTTTCTACTAAGATTCTTGAAGACTTTTTCCCATGGTAAGAAAGGAGGCATTTTTCAACAGTATGAAACTCCTAACCTCCAAACCTGCTGGAAAGATTCTCTTCTGGAAAGGATGATATGAGTTATGTTTGCACATAACTTGACTAATATTAAAAAATTAAAATTATAGTGTTTGGAGTGATATTTCAAAAAACCAAACACGTGTGTGTACGTATTGACAATGTAAAAAGTTTACACTGTAGAGTGCAGTGTCCCAGTATGGCTTACATTTTTATTATTCAAAACACTCCTTTTAAATGACCAGTTATGGGTATGGGTAGATAGATTACAGAAGGGAAGACAAGAAATTTCGTAAAAGATTAGCTATTAAAAGCAATTTGTTTTCATATGCAGTTTTCTTAACTACACAAAGAGAGGAGAAAAGAAGGTTAAATGATCTACTGTGGTCATTCCATTGACATGTAAAGGCTCATCCAGAATTAGGACTCAAATTTACTTGGAATTCAGTAATTCTGTAGATCACATAGATTCCAAAAACAGATTTATATGGTTTTAAACACTGACTAGAGCTCTGAGTTTCTGCCACATGGCAACTGCAAAAAAACCCTTCCTGTTTTGGTGTTTGCTTCTCTCACTAGATGTATAGGATGGGTGGACTCTTTAATGTAGGAAACCCACTTCTTGAGCAAAGCTGCATTAAGTTTCCTGTTTTTTAAATTTTTATTGAAGTTACTCGGCTCTACAAGATGGCTCCTAGGATCCTCAACACAATAACTACACATTATAACCAAATGGCCAAGCATACCGATATAATCTCTTTGTATACTTTCATTTTCCCCAAAAAGATGTCAACAAAGCACTAAACCACCTATGCAAAAGATGTGTAAGTGATATCAACTCCAAAAGTCTTATAACACCTACCTTTCTGACTAATCTGTTTTACTGATAATTGGGGGATGTCTGCATTCTGATGAAAATCTTCCTTCATTTCAATCTTTTTCTCAACTTCATCAGAGTTGGATTTGGCTAACTGAGGTAGTTGATGTACTCCAGGCTCTGTCCTTAAGCTATCATCAGTTGACTGATTACTGCAAAAGTTCTCTGGTCTTTCCTTGACATTTGAATGTTCTGTGAAATTCTCTTTCTTTTCTGTATATACTGAAGAAGTAGATAATATGGCAGCCTGTGCTGAATCAGTATGGTAATCGGATTCAACAAGGATATTCCCAGATATGTCTGGTATCTCAGAAAAGCTTTCTGATTCATTATTTATGTGATGCTCCTCAGGATCTAATAGCAAGGATGACAGCAAGGATTCTTCTTGTATACTACAGGGAAGTTTAGGCTCTTTTCTTACTGCAGAGCTGAAAGAATCGGGTATCAATTTAGTGTCACTTTGGATGAGTCTTCGTTCCAGCTCTCCAGTTATCACAGTCATTACTGACCCTCTCCTTTTCTTTGTTACCTCAGGCTCTGCAGGGGGTTGGTGAACATTTTGCTGTAAAGCTGAAAGTTGTTTTGGGGTGCTTTCTGTAGACGCATAATTAGTACTTTCCTTGTCATTAATAAATTCACCCGAAGGGCTTCTAGGACATGGAAAGACATGTACCAGCCGAGCTTTGTTGTGCAATTCAACATGCTTTNACTCAGAGTCTTCCTCCCATATGGCTAGGTTTCTCAGAGGCTCCTCATGCCCATTTTCTTTTTTCTCTTTTATAGTACCATTGGAATGAAGATTCTCCATTAATGTTTCTTCTGTTTCTTCACCTTGCCCTCCATAGTCTGCACAGTCATTCAATACACAAGTGTCATCTATACTTTCTTCAGGCTCAGATGAATAAATGGTAGTATTATGATCAAATGATGTGAAAGCATACTGATAGGAAGACTTCAGACCCCTCAAACTTTTCAGTGAGGAGGTCAAATCAGGACAGTTAGAAAGTTCTGTATAGCTGGTATGAACATGTGAGCTCCTGTTATAGACATCTCCTGCTTTGGTCTCCTTAGGCAACACTTTTAAGGATGGCAATGAATAAAAGCCAGAATCCCTTCTAGGGTGAGCTGGTAAGGGTACATCAAGGGTAGTATCTGGGAAAGACTTTCTTCTTGCTGGTTTTTGCCCTGTGTCTCTGCATTTGTCACAGTTATTTCTTTCTTGATCTAATACATTGTTCTTATTGATACGCTCCTTCCCAGTGTTTGGGTTATTAAAGGTATTACTAGCTACAAGACATTTTGTATTATTCATTTTTGAGAAAAGTATTTTATCTTTTGAAAAATCTTCCTTTTCATTGGTGTGGTCTTCATAGTCCTTTTTGTTATGTTTACAGAAATAATTTTCTTCCCCCCAAACTCTCAAGGCTGTAGAGAGGCTGTCAGATTCCTTTCTGGAATCTGACAAAGATACCCCCTCTGCAATTGTATCTAAATGCATTTTGTCACAGTCAGCAAATTCTTTAGGTGGAGGGAGAAGGGTACATCCATCTGGGAACATATAGTCTACTTTTTCATGAAAGCTAAAAGATGACTCACAATCTGTATTACAAGGTGCCTCTGTTAAAGAATAGTCTGTTTCACTCCAATATGTGTCTTCGTGTTCCCTGTTGCAGGTTTTGCTCTGTGCCTGTTCACCGGGTTTGATGTTAACCTTTAGATTTTTCTTTCTGCTGGTATATTCCACTTTAATTTCCTTTGCTTCAATGTTCATTTTCAGGGAGGCATTTTTGCTGATGGCAGTTCGAATTTTATGTTTAGAAGATCCCTTATAATTCCCATTGTGCTCTTCTGAATGGCCAGTTGCAGGACACTGGTATTTCAAACACTTTGAACACTGGCTTTTCTGGTATTGTCTTTCACGACAACGTTTATTGTTCTTTGAACTTTTCCTTTTTTCAGCTACAAGGTTTGTTCCAGAATCAAGCAAAGAAACATTCTTAACTTCTACTTTCACTTTAAAAGAACCATATTTTACTTCTGCACTAATTTTTCCAGTAGCCAAGCTGACGCATTCTGCAGAGTCTGGCTTGCCCCAGAGTGTAATTTTTCCTGTGGATGAACCCTCTGATTCACTAAAAGTTACTGTAGCTAGGATTTCATCTTGCTGAGGAGAGAAAATTTGAGGAGGGTAGTTCTTTTCCTTCTTTCCTTCTTTTTCGCTGTCTGATACATTATCAAGGTCTCTATCTTCAGATGCATCTGAGCTACTCTGATTCTTGTTTTCATGATATTTTCCATCTTCTTCAGTACCCTTTACATCCAGTGGCTCAGTGAAGTGAGCCAGAGCCTCATCTGCTTTATTTTCAAGGGTTCCTACATTTTGCTGGCATTTACAAATAGGTGACAATTTTTCATCTAATTTAAGGTAAAAAAAAAGAAAAAAACATTTTTTCCCATGATTTGGTAAGCAGTATTACAAATGTATGATTAGCTTTGAGACACTTTTCAAAGAAAATGCCTATTTTATCTTTAAGGTGTAGTGTATTTTCCACAACATTATTTTTTCATTTCAATATTAACTTCTTTTGTGTTAATTATCTGATAAGTAATGTGAAGTCAGATAAACAGGGTAGGCCATGTTAACACACTCTGACTGGAGAAAATTAATACATCTATACTGTTTTTTGATCAGAAAGTTGTACAGTTGTTAGGGAATAAGGTATTCTATTTGCATATAGAAAGATCTACCCTTTTTACTTCCATTACTCCTCTCGGTATTTACTGCGTTCCTGTGAACACACTGGGACAATCAATATCCCATTGCACGTTTGTAGTTTGGGGCAAATTACGTGGAACTTGACTTTTATAATCCTTTTACAGATGAGCAAACAAAAGGATTAATGAATATTGTCAGAATCACACAGCAGATCAGTGGCACATTGCCAGGAGCTGTGAGCCACAGCTCCCTGTTTGAAGCAGAAGAAAATACTGTTTCCTGGTGGGAGCTGTACTAGGCAAGATTTCATGGTATTCATACAATTACATAAAATTCTGCCTTGCCTGGGCTTTTTTTTAGAATAGTTCTGTGGAGGATAACAGGATAACAGCTTACAATGACATCTACCTAAGTAGGATTAGAACAAGCTGTTTTAACTCAGACAACACTGAGAAATTTACAGCAAGAATGCTGAAAATTTGAAGCAATTAAACATCAACATGTTTGGAAAGACTTTTCCAGCAATAGCTAGGATAGCAGCTCAACTGAAATAAAACAACTAGCCTCATCAAGACGTTACCTGGATGTACCCACACTTGAGTGTAAATATTTCTAATTTGACAAACAGCTTAGGGCACAAAGACGAATTTCTGTCTTGATGAATAAATGGACAATAACCACCTATGATTCTGATGTTTTTACTTCAAATTAAACATTTCTGTAAACTTACATTCTCTGGAATCAGAGCTCTTTCTGCCCTTGCAGCTTTTTCTTCTTTTTCTACTCATTTCTAAGAATTGAGGGCATCTGGGTTCCACTCTTCTGTGTGGGAGAGAAAACATTGGATAATGAGAAAGTTTCTCTGGAATAATTTTTCTCTGTAACTCTCTCAGGCTCTCTAACTTGGCTTTTCTCCTGTGTAAGAACTGACTGATTATAAAGAAAATTAGAAAAGTGCTAAAGCAGGTACTAATGCAGCAATTTTCTTCTCTTGGTTATTTGGGACCAGATTTTCAAAGTTTTCCAAATAGCTTAAAATCAAGGTCTGATGATCTCAGCTATGGGGCCTGAACCGACACTCTTTGAAGGCTGTGGGAGATCTGGGCAGTGGCTGACCTTTTCTAGCC
Organism: Ibidorhyncha struthersii; assembly: GCA_013398815.1. Classification (NCBI taxonomy): domain Eukaryota; kingdom Metazoa; phylum Chordata; class Aves; order Charadriiformes; family Charadriidae; genus Ibidorhyncha; species Ibidorhyncha struthersii. The sequence continues at coordinate 91,183 of VZSZ01002465.1, forward strand.
TATGATTTTATCTGATACTAATTTTTAGGGATTCATATTTTGTTTTAAGCACTCATTTTAAATTCAATCTTATTTATATACACAATGAAATACTTAGTAATAATGGTTTTTCTCTTGAGAAAAATTCAGACAATAGAAGAGAATAAAGGGCCTCAGCTAGGACTAAATGCATATCCGAGCTGCATGCAGAACAAATCAAGTCCAATCTGCATCTCACAGTTTGGGTTGTCCCTTGCATTTGTTCGGGGGAAGAAGAAAATTGTCTTAGATGATTTTTTTCATCTCATAGAGAAACTTGCTAAATGTAAGATTAACTGTTAATGCTTAGTACTGAGGACCTACTCCACTCAAAATTAAATGGCAGTGGAAAACTCTTAAAAATTAATTTTTAAATATTATTATTTTCATAAAATCAAGAAAATAAAAATTAAAAAGTTTGTGTTTCTCCACAGGCTGGTGGGAAATTTCACTGTCTGAATTTCACAGGCCTTAAGAAACTTGGTATCAAACAAGGCTCAGCCCAGGGGCAACATTATTGATGCTACCATTTGTGTACTTTAGTAATTTGAAACAAATGAAGGATACCTAAACCTTCAACTAGGAGCTGAGCTTTGCATCCATGTTTAGTTAGTCAGTTGTTTTCTTGCAGCTGATCACTGAAGTGAGACCTTAAATTTATATTGAAGCGAGCAGAATAGCTAAAATCCAGAAGTCCTCTATCATTCCAATAGTGTGATGGGGCTGAATACTGACTGAAGACATCGTAAGTGATGGAAGACATCTGTATCCCGTGCAGCAGGGTTATTATGTAGAGGCTATTTAACCAGAGTTGGTAGCATTTTCTGGAATTGATGTTTCCTTGAGAAATTGACCAAAATTTACAACTGTTTTTTGGTGTTTGTTTGTTTGTTTTGTTACAGTATTGAAATATAATGAAAACAGTCAACTTTCCAAACTAAGTCAATGTGTTAGGTTTTGCTTCTGTTTGTTTAATCCAAAGATTTTCTACTGTATTCTAAATGACCTTGGAATAGATAATTCACATTGTTTGAAATGAGAAGTATTTGAACTGCTAATACTTCATTGTGATAGTCTTGAAAATCAGTACAGTTATGTTAGGAAAAATCAACCAACTGCAAATGTTATTAGTCATAATCATCTTCAGATCATTGTTCATCAGTACATAAATATATCACTGTGGAAAGAGCATGAGTTAATTTTTCAGGTTGTGAACTTACCTGGTGTAATGGGGATTTATGGATCTTGTTATAAAAATGAGGATTAGGATAAAGCTTTTTAAATCATTACATTGACATTATAAGACTCATGTTACATGTCACTGTATGCAGTGAAACATAGCTAGCCAAACAACTGGGAAGAAATTCTTCTTTCAAGACACAGTCATTGACTTCTACATCTGAAAACTTTTTAATTTTGTGTGGGGCTAAATGACTGAATAAGCCAGTGCACAAGCACATCCATTAGTTGGCTGCAAAAATGCAGGCATTCTCCCCTGTCTTTTTGGAAGACACTCTAGAGAGACTGAGAAAGTTTTGCATTTATTTCACAGCAGACACTTTGGAATGTTTACACTGTCAATTTTCAGGATGAAACTGTGTCTTTAAGTCAAAGCTTGACGGACAGCCAAACCTGCCAGCTGAGCTCTGCTCTCAGTAGGAAGAATGATCTTAAAGCCAAAGACAAGGCTTTAAAGGACACAAAGGCAAGAGCTGGGACTGATATTTATCTGTAGTTTTGGATAGGAGGCAGTGCCTCTCAGTTCCAGATAAAAATCAATATTCTCTTAAAAAGTTATATATGCAAGTATGTTAAGACTATCAAACTCATATTTAGAGATGTCTTATGCTATGTGAGATTTGCAGACTGGCACCCATATTTATGACAACAGCCCAATAGAGCTCCATAATCTGATTATGATATTTGAGGTTTCAGTTATATTTCATTAAGTTGTAATTGAGAAAATATTTTTACTTCTAGGAATTCTCTCAGTTCAACCTAAGGAAGATGCTACACACTCAGTTCCTTCCCTTTCCCCTACCCCTTCCCCTTCCCGACCTTCATGGTTGTCTTTCCCGAATACTTTCCTTTGTTATATATTTGTCTTTCCCCAGGAATTCAACTTTTTTTTTCTTCCCTATCCTATGGTCAGTAATGAAATGGTTAATCTCAATATAGGAAATGCGATTGCTAAGCTTTTTTGCTAAAAAGCTGTTAAAAATTATTTGCAGATCAAGAACAGCTGCCTGTTTTGCTCTAGTCCCTCTTTACATTTGACAGTTAATCGTACACCTCTATGCACTACAGATTACTTTAAAGAAAATCTGAATTTTACAGAATGCTGAATGCACCTTACAGGCCAGGAATATATTTAGTACATGTAGTCTTTAAGGCCTTTTTTTAGGGAAGAATAATAGGTATGACTGTAATCAGATAGCGGTGGATTTGAATTGTAATGGCTTTGGGGATACGGTTAGCATGGTTCAAGGTGGATGGAGGAGTAGAAAAGTGAAAAGAACACTGAAAAATGCCCAAAAGAAAAGAGGAAACACTACAAGAAGAATGCTGAAACATTAAGGAGACAGAAAGTGTTGTGGATCGATTCAAACAAAAATCATATTCATTTATGTTTTTCCTCATAGTTGTAACGTGCTTTTTTGCCAGGTTTTGTCATGGCAAAACATCATATGCCTTTGCAGAATAAATTCTAGGCCTGAGACGGTCACTAGCTCTACTGCTATTCAAATAGCATTTGGTGGCATGGGACAATCTGAAAGTACTGCAGGTAGATAGTGTTGGTACTCTGCATGTCTGGATTGTGGGGAATGAACTAGTACCTTCTAAAGTTTAATAATCTGAGCATGCAGATGTGAAACCATCAGTAGAGATAGCCACAGGTCAAAGTTGCGCATAGTGGTAGGATTACAGATTTTGCTGTGTTGTCAAAGATGAGATGCAAGACCTAGGTGAACGGGATGATTAAGCTGGTTTGGTTTGGTTTGGTTTGGGGTTTTTTAGTTATTTCTCTAATTGGTATTGGGTAGATAAAAATTAGAATGATTGTTTGCACTGTTTATTCATGATTAAGGCTACTATCTCTCAGATGTTAGTTTTCATATTTATATATTATTGATTTTAATCGTACATGTAGTGCATTAAATTGTTGATATCTGAAAGTAATTTTCAGGTAAACATTGGAAAGAACCTTTATGATACAAATCGTTTTGTTGTTTCTACTACATTTCTGTATGTTAATTTATGCTTTCTCTTCTAAGGTTTACCACACCAGAAGAGGCACCAGTCCTTTGCTTTTCACTCATCTTTTCTACGTATGTTTTCCTTGCATTGTCTTTGTTCCTGCTTTGTTGGTCCTACAGCTGAGATGCGCTAACAGAATTAGGAATCTCATCACCTTCAATCCCAGTCACATGAATAGACCAATTGACTTGAGCAAGGATTAGTTGTATGCATCAAGACTGCAGGGTAAGACCCTGCATTAGGTACTGTTCTGTCCACTGCTGGACACTAGATGAACACTAGTCCAATTAGCTTAGATGAGAATAGAGGCACTCAACAGTTCACTGGATGGAAGCCAACATCTACTGACATAGTGCTCTACGTGACAGGTTATTCTTACTACAAACAGCAGTGCTTGGGTTAGCTCAGAATAATCACTTCTTAATTTTGAGTGAAAGATCACCCTCCACCATAACAGTAGTTAAAGCTCTGTCTAGAATGTGCTCATTTTCACCGTGAATAACATCCATAATAGTATTTCTTTCAGGATAATGCAGGTGATGACAACCTTTGTGATAATAAAAGCAAAAAATATTTGTCGAATATATACCTCTCCGATCATCTTGTTAGGCAGGAAAAGTTGTGTTAAAAATTCCGGTTGGAAGTAAAACTGAAAATACAGGAGTTATTTTACTTCACTTTTATGTACTTATGTAATGAGATTTTATGTGAAAACATGTGTGTCCTTAAGTTTTCTAAACAAGCATGTTCAGTGAACCTATACAGGAATGACACACTGGCAGAAAAGACAAATTAAAAAAAGGAAAGGAAAACATGGAGAAAATATTTAATAATGTTGAACTGGAATGGTGTGGTGACACAACACATTTGGAAAATATTTAATGTTCTTTCAGGATACTATTAATTGCCCGTTTAGATGGTATGTCTCTTTCTTATAATTTCGGTACCTTACGTTGTAGAAGGCATGGCTATAAATGTATTCAGTGGCAACTCACTGAATACTTCCCACTGAATCCTATACTGTTCACAGACAGCAGAAGGATGATGTCACAGAATGCCCAAACAAGGCTTTCTGCAACAACAACCTTCTACTGCTCTTTCTTCTGTATTTCAACTGTGTTAAACCCTTCTGATTCATTTCCTCCCTCTGGATACAGAATACGACTTTTGTTTCTATTGCCCTTGATAACCTCAGCCACACTGAATTTTGTTCTTGTTGACTTCCGTTCTGTCTCTTCTTGTATTCCTCAATATTCTTCTATTCCATACCAATTTTTGCTTTGACTTTGCCCCTCAAGTTACCAACTATGTTTGGCCCAGTCTCTCACTACTTAGTTCCTCTCCTCCTATAAAATTATTCTTAAAGCTTGGTTTTTACTTGTGAATTCTTCCTTTGACTCTCCTTACTGACTGAGTTTTGCCGCGTGCTACCAGCGTCAGCTTTTATGCATTGAGGCAGATGCCCCACAGATAATTTACTTTTAACAGAGACAATGTTATTAGCATGAATTGTGGAGAGCCTAGTAGTTCCATACAGAAAGCAGGCAAAAATGGCTTATCATTGATTTACCTCTTATTTACTTCAACCAAGTATGTCTTATTCAAGTATGTTCCAATTTTTTGCCTTTTTTCTACAAAGATTCTCCAAATCTCTTTATCAAACTCCCACTATTACCTTATTGGAATAATTTCTGAACACCCATTTCTGTAGTACTGTTGCCAAAGAGCATATTTTATGCCAAACACATGCAAGAAAAACGATGTGTTATCAAATATGCTCGTCTTAGTAGCGTTTCTTCCTCTCTGACTCAGATGGTCTGTATCTTATTTTCATTGGTTATAGTTTTGTCTATATGTTTTCCAGAAAAAAAATGGTCTTTAAAAATGTCTTTGCAAAACGTCTAGAACAAAGGAAGAACACAAACATTTACAGGGGCTGTAACAGGACCCTAAAGTATTTTAAAAAATTAATTAAAACATTAATTATATGGCTGCAAAGAATCAGCTTCCCTTCACACGGAACTCAGTAGTTATCTGGCACTATCCAACCAGCTATGAGAATAGTGCATCCAAATGAAACACTTTTGTGGGTAAGTGAAATTAATCTGCAACAGGTATTGTATAGAACCCACTGATCAATCATTTTATTTCATGAAATGTGCTGTGGAACTTGTAATGAGCACACCAAATCAGGGTCTTGCTTTTTCAGATAATGAAAAGACAGCAAACACCACTCAGTATTATTTCTGCAGTTCTGATTCTCAAGGAAGGTTACTGTCTAAGCAGCTAAGAACATCACTTAAGCCATAAATGAGCATATTCAGGAAATTCAAATCCCATGTCATTAGATTTTGCATTATTCTGGACTCTTCTATAAGCAACAAGTGACACCAAAGTGTTAAATAGGTTTTGACCAATCTTTTTTAAAGGAATAGGGGGTATACTAGTCTCAGCATTATGTTAATGATACCTCCCTGCAGGCAGAGTGCTCTTCACTTCAGTTTTAAAAAACGCTAATAAAGTAGCAGTCAGTCAAATGTTTCCAAAATTATTTTAACTGAGAATGCAAATGCCAATAAAGTCATATCAAAAAACAGTTCCGCTATCACAGGCTGTATATGCACAAGCATCTCTGCCTTTTTAGGGAGAAGTCACATCACAGGTCCAGCTTTCAGTTCTTAAATTCTGCAAAAGCACATAAAAAGCTAACTTTCTTACAAAGCTTCTGCCTACTTACTAAGCTAATCTTGCTTTCTGTTTAATTATTTTGAGCTTTTGCCACAACAAGAAGAAACAATGCATTAATAGGGATAATTTATTTCATATTTCAGAGGTGTTTCATTTCTGCATCATCATTGTTCATTTCTACCCTCATTTAAAGATATGCACTGTATTTCCACTGCAACAAAATGGAGAACCAGTAGGCAGTCTCTGCGCTGTAAATGGTGCATACAGAGATCATGTGATGATTTTAACCAAGTACTATATAACGAATATTTCAGCTTACTGATCAGGTTTTTCCAGTGGTATCATTTTAATGCAATGGATGTTCATGTATTTATTATCATCAGTGTAAAAACGTATTTTTAAAAACTGGCAGAGAACATACTTTATTGTGCATTGTATCTCTGTTATACTGGATAAAATTATTTTGTCTTCAGCAAAAGTTCTGACAATATATTAAAAAATTCCCATGAATTGCCATTTCTGCTTACACTGTTTGAACCTGTGCTATTCGTGTTTTAGAGACCAAAGGAAAAACTGCTAATTTGAATCTCCTTCTCCAGAAACATTCAAAACCTGCCTGGATACATTCCTGTCCAACCTACTGTAGGTGAACCTGCACTGGCAGGGGGGTTGGACTAGATGATCTCCAGAGGTCCCTTCCAAACCCTGCCATTCTGTGATTCTGTCAATGTTAGCTGGATTAAGTCCTCTTCTTGGCACTGAGTTCGTCTTTCTGGTATTTAGCGCACTATCTTGTATTTTAGTCACTTTTAATTCCTGTTTTGGCATGTAATTCATGCTTTGTCAATATGAAAGCAGCTTAAGTGAAATATCCTTTGATGTGATGTGGCAATTGGTCATGAAATTAGTAGAAATCTCACTATAATATAGGACCATCTCCAATAATGAAATCTGATTTCTATAGTCCAAGATGTTACTGTCAATGAAGTACTACAATTCTTTGTCAATCTGAATTATTCAACTTTTTTCAGCTTCAGAATTGTTCACCCATCGTAATAGAAATAATGCAAATCCAAAATCTTTGATTATACTTGAAATTCAGCTCACCAAAAGAAACCTGTGCCATAGTTGTACACTATAACAATTTTATTCCAAAATGAGGTAGCTTTTTATTATGAGAATGTCTATGACTACACAATATAAACTACAATTGAGAGAAATCTCTCATTTCTCATAGAATGAAATAAGGGTAAAAAACCCTATCCTAGCTTATAGGATTTGATTTCAGGCATCTAAAATTGGGAAACTAGAGATACCACATGTTCTGACTATGCAGTTTTCAGGGTCACTTTTTCCAGAAGAACAATTTATACTGCAGTAATTAGTAATTTCGGTTTAGAATGACAAAAAATGGGATTTTTACTATTTCATAGGCTCTTTTTTAGTTTTAGCAGGTACAGTGAGAAAATGTCTACAATTCTTCACTGAACTGGGAAAGCTCCAGTGTTCGAATGTTTCCCTCCTTAAAGAGAAATAAGAAAGTACTTTCTTAAAGGTAGCTTAGCATGCAGAATGATGTGGTAGGAGAAAAACCTTACTATCCAGGCTTATTTAAGTGCTGCAAAATGAGTCTGTAAGCTTCTCTATTGAACAATATTCCTTTTTGACTAATAATCCTGTAGTCTCATCACAGCATTCCACGTCTGAAATACTAGTTGCAGAAAGACAATACAAATAACAAACTGAAGTTCATTCAGGTAGGCTTTCACTTATAAAATTATATACTACTACACTTTAAGTCCCTATATGCTAAAATGACAGTGTCTTATGAATCAAAAATCCATCTTAGAGATCCCTATCATTTAGGAGAAAAATATTATTTACTCACAATCAAAAATGCATCTTAAAAATTCCCTCTATTTAGGAAACTATCATTTCTTATTTGTTCAGAAAACTAAACTATATACTGAACTATAATTGACATTCTTCAAACTGTATCTTCTGTGTAAAAAACCTCCAGAAATCCCACATTTTACAAAAGCTATGACTTAGAACAATTAGTATCTACAGAATACTACCTGACAAGGTGTCACTTCAAAAAAAAAAAAAAGGGAAAAAAAGGAAAAAAAAAATGTTTGTACTTACTATGAGCCAACATTCATTCTCCTCAGATACTTGCTTGGTATTATGGACTCTCTGTGAATAGTTTGCTTTTCTAAGCTCATGAAGGATGGGCTGGCTGTCTTGCCAAGGCTTAATAGGATAACAAGTTCAATTTTTTTTGCCTTTGGACTTATCCACTTCTGTACTGTCAACCCCAGTCAGCAATGATATGCTGTACACACGACTCCTTCCAATCACTGACGCAATAAAGGACTACTAGTTATTTAACTCTTAATAGCTAAAGCAGGTAAGGAAAATACCTCAGCCTACTGGGGTTTTACAAAATGTCAGGTTTGTCTGAAAAGTCTTAATCAACCAGATTACCTAATTAAAATTAAAGATAAAAGAGAGAGCAGTGTCGTTCACAGTCTTGCTCCACTTCTTTTTCTATTTCTGTCTCCTAAGCTCAGAATCAGATTAGTATATTTAATTCCATGAAGCATCACGACTGGTCTACCTTTAATCAGCCTGCTGACATCCACCCCTTTTTCCTTCACGTTGCAGAATTCAAGATAATCGTTTACCAAGTTGGCAATATTCCTACACAAAACACAAAATATAGTGTTCATGCTACAGAATCAACACTAGAACGATTTTATTTTTCACATTTACACATATCGAATATGAAAAATGAGATAAAAGAAGTATGCCTATAGGGACCAATGCAAAGTTTGTAAAAATCTCACAATAGGTCTGATGAGTTTACATGAGATGTCACTACATCACATGAGCTTACAGCTTGGTTAGTCGTATCAATTTTAGTTTGTGTTTAAACACCTCATCTCTTCCTTTTCTACTTCATTAAATTACTATTTATATTACTTGTAAATTATTAAAATTTCAAAACCACATAAAATACAGAATATTTACCAATTGTATGCTGAATAGAAGTTAATTCTCATTAGTGTACAGGCAAATTGGGAGAAAAAGGCATCTCCAGAACTTTCTGCTGTGCACATCTACATGTAATGAATGCTCTTTTTGCTCTGGTACCATTGTAGAAGCAAGGGAGAAGAGAGCGAGATCATTATTACACAGTGTGAACAAAACCTCTCTATTTTTAGTGGTTTAAGGAATACTGTTTTCTTACTGTACTGCATTAACCTAGTGGCAAGAAATATCCTGCTTGAAAAGTTGCAGTCTTTTGGATACGGGAAACAATTCACATCTTATGAAGGTGTTGCCCTGACCCTATCCCAGTCAGAACCACTACACTCTGTTGCATTGTTGCTAAATTTAATGTGGCACTTTTCTAAACTGCTCTAGTTGCTAAATAACTACAGCATTTGGCTCTTCAATTAGATATTTCATATGTAATCTCCAAACAATAACTATCCTTCAGTATTTTCAAACTAAAACTCAAGCCTGCAAGCTACAAACAAGTCAAATTAAGCAACAAAAAGCCAGGAAATTTTCACTTTAAATAAGAGATTAAAATTACCAAATTAGTTTTCTTAAGCAAGGGGCATTTGTCATCTTCTCTGTGAATGGTTCATCTGTTGGGGAGGGAAAAAGCAAAGAAAGCTTAAAAAGGACTGTTGGTTTAGCTTTTGAAAATGTATATATATATATAAAAAATTACTGCAATGCCAGAAGTTATTAGAACTGAAAAATCATTAAAAGCAGTAATATCTGAGTTTGAGAGTAATAAAGTGTTGTTTTCTTTTTCAAACTCTCCTTTTTCTGCTTGTTTCATGCAGTAAAATTAATTTTTTCAAATTAATTATTAGCACTGTAATTGCAGACATATATTTTTATACAGATTCTCCATTAAAAAATAGTCTGATTCTTAACATCATTATTGGATACAGACACTTTTGAGTTTCAGTTATAAACCCATCTCTATAGCAACCCACCATAATTTCCTACATAAAAAACTAGTATTAGGTTGGTTCTTATACATGTATTTTTAGTTACCTCAATATGATAAGTTATCTTTATGCTACATTTGGTTTATCCTCCCTCTTCCATGTGCTCCTCATTTCTTCCTTGTTCATCTCTCAATGTGCAATCATCATAGTACTAGTTAAAAATTCCTTGCATTGCTTAGCTTCCACCACTGTGTGCATACCGTCCACTGTTCTCCTTTACTTGTATGAACAACCTGCAACAAGGCTTCCTGCTCTCCCACAATTGTTTAAAAAATTAATTCCACTGAAAACATGCTGTCCTGCTGGTAGCTGTACTCCATGACAGCTTCTCATACTTCCCCTTCTCTGTAAAAGCAATTTTTAAGGGAAGTAGTGCCTTGCCTCTTTCTCATTTCCAGATAGGTGAACAGATAATCTGATTTTCTTCATTTGTAGGTATAGCTGAAACAAGGGAGAGAATGAAGCAATGTAGTGTTTTGTCAGCTGTCCCAAGTCTGTCAGAAATGCTTCTTGCCTTAAAGTTTGGTACGTGCTGCCTTTAAAAAAAAGAAAAAAGAAAAGGAACTGCTGAGCCTAGTATGACACTGGATGGAAGAAAAAGAACTATCAGGATTTGTAAAACATTTTTATTGATTCCAGTTTGCAGAGAATTTTGAAACAAATTTGACATCATTCACTGATTAAAAAAATATTCAAATTACTCTGAATAAACAAATCACTATATGATAATAAGTTAATATTTATAACTATCATTGTATTTCCTTCTGGTCATTTGCCCTTCTTTTCATATCGCTGCAATGATTGTTAATTATTTATTATTAATGACATTAATAATAAAACCAGTATACTTTTATAACCTTCCATTTTGAAAGACTATTAAGTTAACATTCTTTTCAATAGCACAATAGATTAAGGCACAAATCTGAACTGTAGCATTAAATACATGTAAGTAAAGATTTTAATTCATATACTGTTTTCCCAGTCTTACAGCTGGGGTTAATGCATTTCTTTCAACTGTAAAATTCTTAACAGCAGTAACAATCTTAGTGTTTCCATTTCCATAAAACAACTCTACACATATTTTGAGATATTATGTCTCATTTAATTAATCTACTTTTCTCCACTGTTACTCTACAGTTCCATTTCTACTTATCAAAGAATGAAAGAACTCACTGTCTAGGGTCAACAAGTACATTATTATCTTACAAAAATATCTAATATTTAGGCTTTTGGGGATGGTTCTCCAATATTTCATTCATAAACAGTGTTGTGTTATACTTTTAAATTCAGGCTGACATACAATTGGGTAACTGCAGGCCAAATCAGACTGGGGCAGTAAATACTCTGCTTAAAGGACTATTAATATAAAAGATATAAAGTACTACAGTTAAGAAACAATTAAGACAAAGTGGGAGGATGTAAATGCAGAGTTTAAACAGTAGGCAAGGTCAAGGCCTGTCCGTAATGCTGGACTCCTTCCAGTGGGGGACAGGAAAGACCAAATCAAACATTAAGAGCATAATAGCAAAAAGCATAATAATTTGATTCTAAAATGAACAGGCAGCCTGTGTGCAACAAGGTAGCAATTTTAGCTATCTGTTGCTTGCTTTCTTGGGATAATCACTGGTTTGTTGTCCAGTTTCAACTCAGATCTGAAAAAAACTACAAAGGTTTGCACAGTTTAGCTTAGGAACCAAAGGAAAGGCTCAAAAATTTATGTAGCTGCGCATTTACTAGATAATCCTTTCCAATTTATTCTAAATTTAGCATTCACTAGAAGTAATTTAATTTAAAGAAATCAATTATTTGAATTAAAGATTAGCATTTATTCCAATCCAATGTTTTATCAACTGGTGGGCGATAGCTTGACTTGGTGGTAGAAAGAAAGAATGCTGTCTTCCTTTAATGAGAACTTCCACAATCTGCAATAAAGATAGATCATTTTATTTAGAAGATAATATTATAAACTATATGGAATCTAACACTGTATTAATGCAAGAATTATATTACTACGATGATCCATCAGTCTATTACCACTATAGCTATTAAAGAGCCACTGCAAGACAAGACGTAGAGAAAAAACCACACAGGATTCTGTGTGAGTTCTGACATTTTTGATCTCAAATGTTACCCAAAGGATACCTTCCTTCCAATACAAGTGCGGAGATTGACTGTTAATATATTTAAGGCTTCTGTGAAGCCTCTTTACGGTAAAGACCACCAGATGGTGCTCTACACCGTTCCCGAAATTATTATTTTTTTTTTTTTTTTTTCCTTTTTTCACATGTAGTGCAGAAGGAGATGTGGTTTTTCGGTTTCCTGAAGCAGTTGCAAGCAACACAGGAACACACTTTTAGTTTAGCACATTTCTGATGTACCTTTACGTCCAACTCTAGACCAACCTGCATGTGAATAGCTGTATTTCATTTAAAATAATGCTCTCAGAGTGGTCAGTAATACACTGAGATTGTAGGTGACTACCTTTGCTTTCAAGTTGACTTACAAGAGTCAGAACACTTGCAACTGCTAGGCAGGAGTGCAGTGTTATTCAAAGTTAGGCTTGTAAGTAGCCTGTACAAAAACCTGGGAAGACTACACTGTGTAAGCAATCTTCCCTTTTTCCACTCATGAACTTAAATCTCTCTGTGAAAGACTTTATCCTCTCTTTTATTTGACTATATTTTAAATATTCAGGAAAGCTAAGTGTAGAATTTCCTATTAATGCATAGTAAACTGCATTCAATATCAGAGTATTAAAATAGTACTGCATGGAAAAAGATGTTCAAACTAATGAATTGCCAGAGTTTTTACCTAAACTTCTCCCCTCCCAGCAAATCTGGTAGCATGCCTGTTCAGAGAAATTCAGATGATGAACACTATTCAATATTAGTCCTGCCAAAATGAAAAGCACAGGCCTGCTGAGAAAGGGGGTTAAAATAACAATAACTTGGGTATCTCCCAAAAGGAAAAGGTGAAGAGCTAGCTAGTGAAAATGTCTTAAAATGGGCTTGCAAGTGACTCAGAGACTACCGTGAATATCTGCTTTTGTCTGGTTGTGTGTAATCTACAATCACAATATAATGCAATTGTAGTATGATAAATTGGAGAGTATACATGCTCATTCAACTTGCTGAAAAAAGCAAGTATCTATTGTATGCCAGAACCAATACAGTCACAGACTAATCAATACAAGAAGGAAATTAAATTGAACTCTACCTGTACTCTAGTGAACCAGCGGGCATCTTCTATTTCATTCTTGTCAACTTTAATTTCTGTAGACACGGCAACAGCTAAGCAGCCAATCATTAGGCAAGAGGGCAATGGCCATGGCTGACAAGAGATATACTGAACACGGCCCACTTTGACTCCAGCCTCCTCTTCTACTTCTCTTCGAACTGCATCTTGTATTGTTTCGCCTAATCAAAAAGGGCAAAGAACAAGCAGCTGATGAAAATACTCCAAGCAACGATTACATCCTGTGCTTTGAACTGACTCAAAAAATTTGAAACTGCCCAAGACAATTATCTATAGTGATGTAGTTCACAGACCTTAAGCACAAGATACAGAAGTCTAAGGTAAAACTAGCCACCAAAGCAAAATGGAACTTCGAAAATAAAGTATGATAATTCCTCCATCGTAATGTTTATTTCCTGAATTTATAATTTATCATACACGCAAACTATTCTTACCACATATAAAATGACAAAAATTGGCTAGGAAATACATTGTCCCTTTAATTACTTTTGAAATGCTGATCTGTTCATGTATAAATAGCATTGTGTTAATTTTTAGATTTTTAGTATGACTGCAACAGCATGTAATATAACTTGAAAATCAGTATTTAAAATTACAATAGTAAGAAAAGAGACGTAAAAGACCTGCACACATTTCTGCATTGTATTATTCACTCATTCATTGTCTTAACACATACAGACAATTCTCCAAAGCTAAACTGCAACAGAAAGCTTTACTTTTATATTCATAGAAAACTGCTTGATTTACATGTGGAGTGTTGATGGTCATAGGCTTGCATATGCATACATGTAATGTGTTGTAACCACTGCACGTTCACTAAAACAGACAGTCCATGCATCACAGGTAGACGTTTTAGTTCAGCTGCATGCAGCTGATTAGAAGCTGATGATAAGATCAGATATTATTAAATTTCAGTTTATATACTTGAATTCAGTATCAGAAAGTAGTAAGGCTGGTAGAAGAATGTTGCATCCAGCTTTGGAGCCCTCAACATATGAAGGACGTGGACCTGTTGGAGTGGCTCCACAGGAGGGCCACAAAGATGATCAGAGGGCTGGAGCACCTCCCCTCTGAAGACAGGCTGAGAGAGTTGGGGCTGTTCAGCCTGGAGAAGAGACGGCTCCAGGGAGACCTTATAGCAGCTCTCCAGCATCTGAAAGGCGCCCACAATAAACCTGGAGAGGGACTTTTTACAAGGGCATGTAGTGATAGGACGAGGGGTAAGGGCTTCAAACTGGAAGAGGGTTGGTTTAGAACAGATATCAGGAAGAATTTATTCACTCTGAGGGTGGCGAGGCACTGGAACAAATTGCCCAGGGAAGTTGTGGAGGCCCCATCCCTCTAAGAGTTCAAGGTCAGGCTGGATGGGGCTTTGAGCAACCTGGTGTAGTGGAAGGTGTCCCTCCCCATGGCAGGGGGATTGGCACCAGGTGATCTTAAAGGTCCCTTCCAACCTAAACCATTCTATGACTCGAGGGTAAGAAAGAAAGGAGGGGAGAAATAAACATCTTGTCTTTTTTCAAATGATACCTGAACAAACTTATTCATGCTGTCATCATATTCCACCTACACAGATTTACTGACTACAGTTTACGTTGTAATTTCACTGGTGATTAAGATATATTCCAAATACAAGAATGTTTTACAAATTGTTCTGCTACTAATAATTGTAAATAATTCCAACTATTATTGATTAACACAGCTAGCAAAATATCTCTTTTCTTTCAAAATTATGTAATTTCTGCTTACCTTCCATATAATCAATCAGGCCCTAACCACGAAAGCATATGCTTAATGTTATGTTAACTAAGTTATGCTTTAACTTGAAATTTTTTCAATGCTAAAATCCCTAAGTATCACCACAGAAAGGAACTTATATGTGTCTTAAAATGTTTTTCCGCTTAAATATGTAATTTAAGAGTGCATGATGAGAAAAATCTTTTTAAGTTGTATTTACTCAAGTTGCATTTTTCTTTTTTTTCTAAATCAGCTGCTTGAAAGTACAGAACAGGCATATTTATTATAACAACTTCTCTAACAGGAAGTAAAAACATTTATTTGACGTAACACGGAACATATTTCTATATTATTTCAATGTACAATATGGATATGTGAGAAAGACCAACTGGTAAGTGAAAATGAAAATACTCACCAGGTTCTACAAATCCAGCAAGACAGGTAAACAGTCCTGGGGGAAAGCTCTTCTGCCTAGCTAAAAGGCAGTGGTTCCCATCTGGATGGATGACTTGCATTATTACAACAGGATCTGTAAGGGACGTGGAAGAAAAATATTTTGACATTTGAGGGACTTAAAAGCAATAATAAATTTCAGCCTATTCTATATCAATGCATGTAAATACAAATAAGATACCTTTAAGTGACTGAAATCAGAATTGTGTAGATGCCCAGAGCAAGTTATTTTATTTCACTTTGGTTTTTCTCCCCCTGCAAGATAACTGATTATTTTGTTTTGCAACATACACGCTTAGCAGAAGCAGTTTACTTGCCTAGGCTTGAAATGCAGAACATAAATTACTTGCAACCAAAGCACACAATCTGTTCAGAGTATCAGCAATACCAACCTAGCTACGCATCCAGCACATAGCAATTATCTGCAACAAAAACAGTTTACTATCATGTCCTCTACACACACAGGCCTGAAGAATGTACTTTTGACTCAAACACAAAAAAAGAGACAGATAGCCTAGTTACAATGTAAATACTGACTACACTTTCAACTTTTGCTTTGTTGACTGTTTGCTATCAATCTCTCATCTGATATTGCGCTTCTACCTACTTTCTCACTTCTGGTCATTTTATGTATCTTTTTCTTTCTTTCTTAATACCTTCTCCGGTTGGTATCATTCTTTTTGCCTTGGCTTTGCACACTGCTTATCTATGACCTTTTCCCCTTTTTTACTGTTATCTATCTCTTAAGTATCTCACTGATTTGTTTTTAATTTTTTCTATCTACCTCTGCCTTTATCTTTTTTTTTTGCTTTCTACTATTTTTCATAGGGTTTTTTTTGGTCAAAAACACCAGTATTTTCTCTGTATGAAAAAGGCTTGATTAAGCAACCACTATAAACAATAATTTCAAAGATTGTTGTCCTGCCTAAAGATATCTGCCACATGCCACAGTGTAGAATATGCAGTGCTCCTATCTGCAAACTTTCTTCAGACAAGCATCAGTAGAAAATGCTGGTTCATCAGTCATTCCTATACAATCGCAGAGGCTGTAAAGAAACAGCCACTAGTGTTTTAGCAAGCTTCACAATAGTCCATAAGATGGAAGAATATGGAAGAATTGCTTTGATTACTACAAAGATATACCTCAAGCATGTAAGAGTGTATGAAATTCAGAAACGCAGCACACATACAAGACACAGGAGGGGAAGGAAAGGTGATCAAAGAGTCACCAAATGATTTGGGAAAAGAAGCCAAGTTCTTTTTCCTTCCTTGTTTCTCCATCAGTTTCTGCATCTCCTTTGCAACACATGAACAAAAGGAGCTATAGAAGACTGTCTATACAAGCTTATATTCTGAGCAGAAATAGGCCTGGCAGCTTGTGACTGACAATGCATAGTGAAAGCCAGCGAAGTTGGCTAATACAGTCAAAGTGGTGTTACAGGAAAATGAGCACTGTATCAGAAACCTGATACAGAGTCAAATTTGATACTGAGGTATTTCAAGCTCACATGGCTTGCATAAGGTGAGAAAACAACATGCAGGGGACAATGTGACCCTATGTACTTTTAATAACTCATTTATGTTGTTGGAACTTCTAATTGATACTATTCCATTGCAATAAAGACTGGTATTGTCACAGAATACTGCAAGAAAAAAAAGTCTGAACTACTTAATCCTAAACAGACCTGAGGCACATTTACTCTGGGGAGAGACAAGTATGTAAGACCTGGGAGAAGCAAGCAGATGAAATACCTAAAAGAAATTGATTTACATGTATATAATAGTACAAACAAGCCACTTTTGACCAAGTTTATCCTACAATATTCTCACCAACTCTTGGATATGATGTGTTGTGAACACCTTGGAGACTGGGACAACCTTCTTTTAAGCAAGTTTTCTTGTAACCCCCTGCTTCAATCTTGGTTGCACTCCCACATGTTGGGCAGAATCGGTAGCGGTTGTGCCATGCTAGAACAGATCTAGCCTGGGCTACTACTCCTTTAAAAGAATACATTGAAAATACACAAAATCAAATACTAATTCACGCAAGCTTTTAACAGTATTGAAAAAGCAAGTAGTACAGTTTAACACAAAAATCAAAGTAAGACTGTGGCTTGAATGGTAATCTACAAGAGAAGGTGAGCTATGCGAGTTATTCAGATCTTGTTCTTTGTAGCATAACACATACAATAGAACACAGTACTAAATAGCTACTGACCAGTTGCTTACTTATGCATTCAGAAGCAAATTCATCCGGATCAACATACCTCGTTTCTCACAAAAGTTACTTTGTCTGGGCAAAGTGCCAGAATTATATATCATACCTTTTCCAGATGACCATTTTAGGGCTACTACAGGTATTGACATAATAATGTGTTGTTCCATTTAAACTTCAGGTGCAAGTCAAGCTTGCCCTTTATCGTTCTATAAAAGCAAAACTGTTACAACACCAGTTAACATGTCCATAATGACATTAATTCATTTTGGGATCCTGACTTTCCAACACTTGCTCAGAGTTTCCTTCTCAGATGAGTATGCAACATGCATTAAGGACTTAGTTTCATTTCTTGTAACGAAAACTCAATAATGGAAGATTTTTTTCTTGATTTTAGAACATTAATGTGCATACATTAATATTTAAATAGTACCATTTCTAAAACCATGATGATAATAGATTTTACAGTCTAATACTTGCCACTGCAGATGGTAGCCCTTTGCAACTGCACATATTCTTACATAAAAAATTATTCACAAAATGACTGAGAGACTTTTAAAATATTTCTAAAGCCACTGAAAATACCAGATTCTTTTGCAGTGGCTTTATCCTTGCATTATACCTCAGTGAATCCCAAAGCGTATCTTTCTAATTACATATTTGATAACTGCTGCATTTTATGCATCTTACCAGCTTCTTTTTCAGGTAGTAGTAGTAGTGCAGGCATTGCTGGATGAAGAAAGTCACAGTCCTCATGCTTCTGTTTAAATTTCTCAGCAGAAGCAAAATCTACGCTAAGAGCAAACCAAGCGACTAACCCATCCTCTTCATCTTCTTGCAGAGCTCTTCCATTGCAAGGAGCCAGCAGGCTCATGTGGAACTGAAGTTCAACTCCAAGAAAAATCAAGGTGCCTTCTTCAGTTTGGTTCATGCACTGCTCCACATCCTTGTGGTAGAGCCTGCAAAGCTTTACTTCTGGCTGCCGGGAGCTCTCTATTCCCCCACCCAAAGTGACGAAGGGACACAGATTTGAGAAGACAATGTATACTGTAGTTGGATGGCTTTGTTTTTTGCTTAGCCACTTGTAATCTGTTCTTTTATCGCTCCTTCTGTCCAGAAGTGTCAAGCCAAAATAATTCTCATATTCTTTCACTTCATTTGACAGAAAATTAGTGCTCTGCCCATCCTTCACATTAGCCAACAAATTAGCTATGTGCGTGTACCCCCAAAATTTAGCAATGTCCAGAGCCGTCTGCCTTGATTTATTAACAATGGACCTGTCACACCTAGAGAAACAGAAAAGAGTGGTCACCAGGGTAAATATGTTTAGGAAGAGTCCCGGTGCTGTATTATTCTTACTTACAGCGTATACATCTGATACTATTAGTGTGCAAGAACTTTTAGACACTCTTTAGAATAAACACTTAGCGTTACAGTAATGAAGTAATCATACTTCATTTTCTTTTGCTAAGGCCAGAGTCTACATTTTTGTTGATCCACTCCAGATTACGACTTATCAAGGTTCATGCAATACTACAACAGCAATAAATTAATGAAAATCCTACACATTGCATCAAGAAAAAAGAAAAGCTCAAGATCATTTACAGATATAACTTTGAAAGCCAGGCTACAGGTCTCTTCTGAATAATCAGTAATGCAAAAAAAAAACCCCAGTTTAACTAGCATTATTTTCTAGAAGCTACCAAAAGCAGCATCAAAACATTTACAGTAATATATTTACCATTAAATAAGAATCAAGAATACAGCCTCTCCTGAATGAGAGTTAGCACGCAACTTTGGTGCTGGTCCCTGTGGGGATCTCTTTGTTACCCAAATGTCTGCAGAATAACACAGATGAGGAAATGTTGCCCCATGACATAAATTTAAATATTAGCCCACTCCTCCCCCTCCAAACATCTGAAATAGATTGGGGATGACTGTCAGGTCAAAAATAATGCACTTCTATTTTTTGTCAATTTTAACTCACATGGACAGGTAAAACAGACATTTCACTGTAAACTACAAATTATACAGTAGATGTGGTGCCAGACTAATCAGTTTTTAAAACCAGAAGATGGCAGTGTATTAATTTGCTGATACACAGCTAACTGTACTGCAGGCAAGACGGTTTTGACTTGAGATTTTATATTAATCTCAATAGTTTTTGAGGGAGTTTGAGTTTATTTTAGAAAGGCATTCAAAACTTAATTTTCAAGGTTTTGGTGCTAAAGAAACTGCTGTTGTCCAATTATCTTTAAAGATTAAGTCTCCTTTAGGAAAATCTTGCCTAATTCCCTACTTAATTTACTATCTCGCAGCCACTGAATTTTGTTCTGATTTTGTCTTCCCCCTTCTATCTGCTCAGGTACGTGCCCACTGTGATCAAGCTGCTATTCAGTGTCCACAGCAGTGGCCTGAACTCTTCAGACCACCAAGATCTTTTTTTCCAGTCTACAAACATTTCCTATAGCTTTTTTCAAACATGGATGAATAAAAAAAAACAGAAAATTACTAGCTTTCCAGGATGAGTGTTTCGAATGTTATGTAATATTAGCTTCACAGACATTCATGTTTATTTATCCAGCAACTGTATTTGTCCAAATTATTATTACGACTAAGCATTAACTGAGACCAATGAGGCCACAGTATGACCTCAGGAGCTATATTCAATTGCCTAAGTGAATGGCCCTGAAAAGGACATTTACAAGCAGATATTCACTCTTTCTACAGTAAGCACAATTTAAAAAACTGTTATCCTATTTACCAAACTGGTAAATTCCTCAAAATCTCAAAAGATTCCTCAATACATGGATCATTTCAATCAACAAAGTCTTCCACTGAGATACTTCTTTACTTTGAGGGTGGTGGAGCACTGGAACAGGCTGCCCAGAGAGGTTGTGGAGTCTCCCACTCTGGAGACATTCAAAACCTGCCTGGACGCTGTCCTGGGCAACCTGTTGTAGGTGACCCTGCTCTGGCGGGGGGGTTGGACTAGATGATCTCCAGAGGTCCCTTCCAACCCTGACGATTCTGTGATTCTGTATGTACTCATACAGTACATACTGCAGTTCACCTCATGCTCCATGCTGACCCCCAGCAGAAGGCGCAGCATCTGGGCAGGACTGAAAAAAATGAAAGGGTGGGATGATCACTGGAGGCTGTAGAATGCTGTACCTGAGATTACTCATAAGTACAGAATGAACTAAACTTTCTTGGTTCTGTAATTAGGGGCGCACAAAGGAACAGACTGGGCTTGACAAATGCGGAGCTCAGCTGAACAGCGTCACCTGACTCTCACCCTTCATTTTGAAATGTTTTCCATTTCAAGTATTTGGATCCCGACTTTACTTGGGCTTCAAAATAATCTTCTTTGGGGTCTCAAGGAGAACAGTGAAGTGTTCTTTGCTTTTCTGAGTGTCTTGAAAAACAATAGCTGACTTGAAGATAGACAACAAGTATGACAGCAAGTTTTTGACAAGTAGTGAACATGCTTGGTGTCATACTGACTGAAGAAAATAATGTGACAGCTCAAGGAAAAAGTGAATTGTCCAAAAAATAAGAGACAAATGAAAGTCATCAATCAGTAACTTTGGTAAAGGTGTGTCTGTCATGTCCTACTTAACAGCCAGTATGTCAACAAACATTCTGCACTGTAACATAGATGCAAGTGGATTACAAATAAAGTTTAGACAAAAAGCCTAAGTGGAACAATCAAATATACCAAATTTATACTCTGCACAGTGGCTGGGATGGGATACGAACTTTGTTCTATTCTGTTGGTCTCTGAGAAGAGTGACAATATATCCTCGAATATCACAAAAATAATTTTAGAGATGTTCATAACTTTTAAAGAGTTTCTTAGCAAATATGGAAAGCATGATCCAACAGCAGAATCCACTTATAAACAGAATACAATTTCCTGATTTTTAACTCTGAAATTTCTGCCACTATCTGTCAGGTAAATTTACTTTTCTGAGATCAAGTTGAAATGGGCAGAAAGGGATTCAGGCAACAACTCTTCAATGGGATCTACTAAACAGCTTACCCTTTTTCAAGAAGAATCTGCACAACCTCAAGGTGTCCATTTCTGGCACCATACATCAGGGCTGTCCAGCCGTTATCTCCAGCTACGTTGATAAGTGACGGAGAATGACTGAGCAATGCTTTCAGTTTGGCTGCATCTCCAACAGCAGCAAAATTATGCAGCTGAGAAATCATGTCCTGATGGAGGTTCTTTTCAAAGTCTGCCATTATGTCAACTAAGAGAACAAAAATGCCTGAAAACATATTCACCATTAGTAAAAGGATCTAAGTAAAAGCATTAATGCCATACAGATAACCAACATTATCACCAGAAGTATGGACGTAACAGTGAAATTCTTACAACTGGTACCACAGTTATTCCCAACCAGATCTTCGTCCCACACATCTCCAAATACAGTGAAATTTTATCCCAATAATCAAGACTAGTTTTAAAGAGGCTTAAGGAGAGAAAGATTTTGCTATGAAGCTTCTTTAAACGTGAAAAACACACTCTTGGTTACCCGACTGCACACGCACACACAGGAGACACAACAATACAAAACCTCACTCCAAGAAATGAGCCTCAGATGCTTTGGGACATCTCCAAACAGTGAGAGATTACCTCAGGAACTTCGTCGCCGCCTCCGCCCGCCCGCCCACCGCTCCGCCCCGCGGCAGGGCCGCGGGGTCCGCTGCTGGCACCCGCCACCCGCACAAAA